>JABASD010005170.1:0-13131 GCA_019776165.1 Pogonognathellus flavescens | reverse complement strand
AAGGGTATGTCCTGGCGAATCGGTATCGATTAAAGAAAAATATTGGATCAGGCTCATTTGGAGTAATCTTTTCAGCTATTGATACTAAACGCAACCAAGAAGTCGCCGTTAAGATTGAAAACGATAGTACTGATCATCCTCAGTTGCAGTATGAAAGCCACGTGTACAAACTTTTGCAAGGACAGAATGGACAAAAAGGGATACCCAAACGAAAATGGCATGGTAAACAAAATAGCAACTATTTTCTGGTAATTGACATGCTGGGTCCTTCACTAGAAGATTTAATTAATTATTGCTACAAATGCTACAATTACAAGTCTGGCAAGAGATGTTTTTCAATGAAAACCACGTTAATGCTGGCTGATCAGATGATTAGTTTAATCGAATATGTTCACCACGCGGGATTCATCCATCGGGACATCAAACCTGACAACTTCCTGATGGGCCTTGACGTTAACCACAGGACGGCTCACTTAATTGATTTTGGACTGGCGAAAAAATACTGGGATTTCAAATCGAACAGTCATATTCCTAACCGTGAGAATAAGAAGGAGACTGGAACCAGAAGATATATGTCCATCAATACTCAATTAGGAAGAGAACAATCTCGTCGTGACGATATGGAAAGCCTGGGATACATTTTTATATATTTCATTAAAGGAAATCTTCCGTGGCAGAATCTGACAGCAACAACTGAAAGAGAGAAAAAAGAAAAGGTAATGCAAGCAAAATTGTCAACATCAGTTGAATCTTTGTGCGAAGGATTTCCACCTGAGTTCGCCATTTACCTGAATTACTGCAAAAGTTTAGATTTTGACGAAACTCCAAACTACAATTATTTACGTCAGTTGTTCAGAGTCCTGTTTGCAACATTGAAACATCGTAATGATGGTATGTTTGATTGGCTTCAATTGTCACAACCAACTACTTCAAATAACAATTCAGAAGATTTGGAAACTCAAGATCCTAATGTTTAGTAGTTCGTCCAGTAGTGTTTAATGAATTTTAGCCCTTTTTCTGTGATCCTGGAAGAGAAGGATGTCAAGTTAATATTGTACATAGGTAGCGTAGTGTAGGCTTATACAACACATGTTCCGTTGCGAGTGTACTGCTCATGCTTAGCATAACTTCCAACATCGTCCTCCGCTGTTGATTTTTCATCTTATGTCAATTTTAAGCCTTGATTCAATTATGTAGTATTACTAAAGAAAGAACTTATTCATCCATATTCACTGACAATTATTAATTGAAGATGAGAAGAGAAGTGTATGATTCTCAATGACACTATAGGAACAAAAATGCATAAAATTTAATATAATGAAATTGTGATAGTGGACATTGTACTAAAGAAACTTTTTTACAACCTGCTGGAAGGCGGAATATAATTTAGATCCCCAGAAGCATTCAGACCGTGTTTCGTGAATAAAAATTATTCCTTATGCCTTTTTGTGCTCTGATATGGAAAGCTTTACGACTTCGTTGGGCTGTCCAAAAATTACAGCGAATCAAGCTAAACGCTTACAGAGAAAGCATTGGCTTAAGTCCTTTACGCCCTTGGTATCAATTGCCTGTAATATGGACTTTTCGGTGAGTAAATGCAACTATTAAATAGGTACTGTTAAATAATCTTGCACAGGTTTTATATTATGTCTGATGAAAGATTTGGCTGACACCGTTGTATGTGCTGTTTTTCCATTAGAATAATAAAGTGGATATTGCTGAGTACGTGTTTGATCTGTCTGAGGAAGAAAATCGGAGGCAAGTTGACTACATGGGATGCTTTATGGACAAACGGAACTTTGCCCAACAAAATCGTAAAGAGTTTCATTGGAATAACGTGTCAGTAATATAAAAATATCTTGTTGACATTAAAATTCCATTTATTTAGCAATTTTCACCCGAAGAATCATTAAGCTTTTTGCTGTTAAAATGTTGTTAAATAATGTTTAGGGGATTTTAAATAAAAGATTGAAATTTTTCAGGTGGTTTGATTGCAGCAACCTTTGTTTTAGTGTACCTCACATACCAATTAAATTTTAAACCGATGATGTCCATGTTGATTAGCTGCAGCATTGGTTCAGTGTTATCCTTTGGTTTAGGATTTTCCCAGAAAATGAGGTGCGTGTATTCTTTGGTTATTCCTCAGTTTTTCACAGAGAAGGGACGAGTTGCCATCATTGCTTATGCGACTGTTATTGCTGTTTCTGGTCCCGGAAAAAATACGGCACTTAATATGGAGGTGCTTTCAGAAAGCTTGATTTGTACACAGGTATGTGTGAATCGTCCATGTATTAAGTATTTAATGAATATATAACGAAATGAAAATAAGTTTTGTTCAGGAAATAAACTCAAAAACATTTGACTAAAAGCAATTTGAAATGAATTTGTTTTAATTTAGGAAATGGTGAAAGAATCCATGACCGATTTGGCAAAGTTGGCAAAAAGTCCTGGTTCTGCAATGAAAGAAATTTTTGCAAATGTCCTGGTTTCACTTCAAACAATGGGAGCCGCAGTAATGGGAGGAATTGGTCACCTCATGTATTTTATTGTCAGCGTGGGTGAGACAAACATAAACGTCTATACAAAAGCTAACTATATTATTAACGAGGTAAAAATCTATTATTATCGTTCGTGAATACCTATAAACCAAATTCAGTTTAGCAATATTTTCTCTTGAATTCAGTCGGAATTATCAAAACGGGGATCCAGTGGCTGAAAGGTATTCTGGAAATGTGCAACACGGAAACAGGAACACCATATGATCGTTGCTGGAAAGCATTTGATGAAGCTTCAGAAGATTGTGTATTTAAACTTGGTTCGTGGTTTTCATGGATGTGCAAAATTGTAGACGTTTTTCAAAATATTTGTTATGTGGCTAAAATTGTTGATGCTCTCTGTTGGCTTCCATCTCTCGTCAGGGAATTCGTTTTTGCTCCCATAGGCAGACGTAAACATAAATAAATAATTGTATTCGAATTAACGTAAAATATCTTAAGTTTTGAAATTCCTTAATTCGCGATTGTTGAGTTTACTGTTTTGTTTTGAATTTAATAGAGCTTGATGGAATCGAGCGAAAAATCAAGAACTTTTTCTACTTCAAGCCAATTTTTAACCATGACTTTGATCTCGATCTGAATTCGTCTAAATCTATACATACCGTTGCACAGCAAATGAAAAACGACATGCTTAAAGACGTTCGATGGGTTTACGAATACTTTGACATGCTCGATTTTTGTTTGACGGGATTCCTTCTCGTCGTCATTTGGAAGTGAGTTTAAAGTTGAAGTAAATTAATATCAATAATTTTTAAAATGAACACTTTTATAAAGAAAACATTATTTCTACGAAGAGCTTTTCAGTATCTGAAAGGATATTTAAACTCGGATCGATTCGACAACCGTTATATAACCGGTGGTTTGGTACGAATGGACGTGGAAAGAAAAAGAATCGGATACGAATCAATTTTCCCGTTAAGAAAACGGGAATCCAAGATTTATATAACGGTACATAATAGTTTACTTATTTCGCTTAAAATTAACACGTGCGTGGGGGAATTCTCATAAAATGGGTTTATACAAATGAACATTTTCTTAATTCATTTTAGATGTCATCTTTAGTTTTATTAAAGGATGAGTGGAAAAAGCTTCGGTGCTCACTCATTCTAGTAGCTCTTGGTTCTGTTAATGTCGTTTTGTACATTTTGATTGATTTTGGACTGTACTTGTTTTTGGAATTGATGCGAGAATATGCAGACATTCAGTTAGACACGAGGGGTAATTATAAAATATTGAAAAAAATGGTCAATTTATTTTCTAGAATACTAAATGCAATTTTGTAAATTATTTTGTAAATTGAATTGAAATCTGCATTATTGTCTTATAATGATTTGTACAGGATGGTTGGGTCATCAAGCATCTGTTGATGGTAAAGGGATTCTTGCAGAAATGTACAAAATTTTGTTGAAAGGATTGAGTCCCGTCGCAGCAGTAATGCCACAATTTGATACCCAACCTTGTCTCCCAGACCCACATCCTCCAGACTATTGGATGTATTCATACATAGGTGCGTATTTTTCCCAATGAAATTATTTATTTTTAAGCCATATTGAACTGAAACAAGTAAAAATTCGAAAATTCATTAATGTCTTAATATTTTTAATAATTTAGCGTTCTTATTGCTTCTGGCCTTTTTTGCGGCCTTGACGGAGCCTTACGGATTACGTTCGCGTCATGTTTTATGCGGAATGTACTTTTCTCATCGAAAAATCCCGAGAGATCGTTATTTGTTTATCCATATCCTAAGTACTCGAGATTCATTTCTAACTTTTGCTCGAAGGAAGATCAAATCTAAGGTCAAAGGCAGAGATGGAACATTTTCAGTCAGTTTATTGGATCGATTAGCTCATTCGTAATAATACCATTTCAATAACATCGGGGAAAATTATGTTTTTTCGTATCCAAAACTTCCTGAATGCAATTTAAATGTGTTTTTGTAGATCTACTTGTTGTCGATGGTTGATTTGGTTCACGGGTGGAACGACAAAGCAGTGTTTCTTGTGTGGAGTGAAGGGTGACATGGAGGATCACGAGAATTTTATTCATTGTCCAACATGCAACACAGTTTACTGCATTTATTGCTACGAGGATTTACAAGATGTTTGTACCGCCTGCCTGAAACCGGTCGATTATGGTGACTTGTCGGATGTCAGCGAAGAAATGTAAAAATAAATGATAAAATTGTGATAAATATTACTCAAGACATTTTTTGAATATTTAACTAATAATATTTCTTACAGAGGAAGTGATTCTGAAGATGAAAATGATTTCAAAGGCAATGATAATGAAACTACTGACGGTGAGGAAAGTGAGGATACAAGTGGTTCTCGCCGCACAAGTACCAAAAGAAAATCAAAAACAAAGAAAAATTATGAAACAGTACGAAATAAAGATTCAGGAGAATCTTCCACCTCGAATTACGAAGACGCTGATCAATCTCAATATTCTGGTGATGATAAAATTTCTTCACATAAAAAGAAGAGTCGGAAGAATAAGGACTATTCAGAAGTAAGTACACAAGACACAGATGGCCAAGATCATTACGATAGTGTGCTTAGCACCGAAACAGAAGATTTATCAAATGATGAATGAGAAAGAAGGAAATGTACAAGAGTAGTGGTGGTGAACGAGAGTCCACTGACCTTGAAAACTTTAATAGTTTTAACGACAGTTCTAATGAATATGATGGGACAAGGACAACAAGTAGTTACTAATTGTATTTTCAGTAATTTGAATTTTTATACATCTCTTATTTCTTCGTTTGTATTGTTTAATTAAATTAGTGTTGTGTCTTTTTCAAATAATAAATGCCATTAAGTGGTATATGCATCTTCAATGCAATGAGTGTAGAATTAAATATTGTTCTAGTTTTTGCTAATTTCTGCAATGACGAATGAATGAATTATAAGTTTTATTTTACGGTTATGCCTCTTAATGTAAGTAGGTATATTATAGGTATGCTATGTAATTTGCTTTGTCATCGCGTGTAAAAATCACGAAGATTTGTAATAAAATTAATACAGAAATAAATTAAATTGATATCAAGTCAGAAGGTATGATGAGAAAGAATAAGTATAAAATACTAATTGGGAAAATATGATTATTTCCATGCAGCCACAGCCATTAGATTTCAAATATCTGCATTTTGCTAAAGCATTTTTTATATTTTGAATATGATTAAGAAAGTGAACTCATATTTATTGTATTGTTTTGAATTTCGAATAAACACTTTATGCGTGAAGTTGTACGATGAGAAAATTCCGATAATATCTGGTTAATATGATACCTAGGTTGATATAGAATCTTTAATGAGAATTTGCTTTTGACTTTTAAAGAAGTAAAATGTAAGGACAGGAAGTACAGACTCGGGAGGCTACACTGTAAAGCGAAGCCAAAAACGGGAGTGTTATAAATTAACTAACACAGAGGAGCTTCGTTACAGCACTGTGCTTTTTCTTAACCCAAGTGAGGCGTACCGGGGGGGGGGGGGGTCCCCCACAGAAAATAGAGTACACACTTTTAGTATTTACTCACCGTTTAACTGGGAAAAAAGTCAGGTTTCCAGTGAAGAAGAAATACATATTTTACTCGAAAAGCATGTCCATATTTTTAAATATTAATTTAAATTCTTAGAGTGTCAATTTGTTTAAGGTACAACTAATGGAGGAAGGAACACAATAAAGTGGTTAATTTTAATTTAACTGTAAACAGGCGCGTAATTAGGAATGCCATTTGGGGAGGTCACACAACTATTTTAACCTCATTACAGCAAAAATCAAGCTAAAATCGAAAAGAGGTCGAAAGTCGAAGTGGAAAGGACACTAAATATGCCTATCTATTTAGGAATAAAGGAAACAACAGTTCTGTCTCAAGCTGTACTATTTTTCCTCGCCGGATTTGACACAACTGCTTTGACATTTACAATGCTTTGTTACAACTTGGCACAAAATCCTGACAAGCAAATAAAAATGCGTTTGGAAGAGATTGGCGAAATACTAAAATCTCCGGATTGAAAATTCAGCCATGCACGAGATGACTAAACATCTCCCGTATCTTTCTGCATGTATCAATGAAACGCTTAAAGATTGGTCTTCCCCTTCTTGATTCGTCCCGAGAGAAAATGCATGAAGGATTGAACCGTTTGAACCAGTAGTACGTATGGGCTTTACACCGCAATCCGGAAATATATGACTCACCGGAAGAATTTATTCCAGAGAGATTGATTTTTACCATCGGAGGAAAGTGGCAGGAAAAAAATTGATGCTTATGGCTTTATGCCTTTTGGACTGGATCCATGAAGTTGCATTGGGGATGCACTTTGCTGAAGATTAAATTAAACTCACGATGTGCAACATTTTTAAGTAAAGTTTCTCTCCAAACTCAGAAAAGAAAATTGAGTTCAGATCAAGAAGAACTTTTCTGATGCAAATTGAAGTTGTGGGTTTAGTTGGCCACAGAAGACTACGATTACGAACTTAACCTGAAAATAATTACCTATAACCTGAATACCTATACCTGAATTATTCTTGCATTATTGCTCATTTAGTTTTACTTATTGCATTTATGTTGCCGACCTACTGCAGATAAAGTTTTTATGACCCCAAGAGTTTAATTGATGTATAAATAAACGAAACTTTCACGTTTGTCAAATAACGGTGTTCTGTTATTTATGGCTATTATTTGTAGATATAGTAAATTTTATTTCTTTTTTTATGTATGTGTAGAAAGATCATTACATTACTAGAAGTTAAGCACGTTTCCATACAATTTAGATTTGAAACATTTTCTATTACAATCTCAATATTTTCGATTTACTAAACCATAGGAATAGTTTTTATTGTAGATTCTAGCCAAAATATCAGTTTGTCATTCACTACACTACATATTAAAATAACCATGTTGAATCAAAACATCTTATTTTTTGACACAGACCAAAAAAAGTAGCTTTTAATGATATTTTGAATGGTTAAATGATACTTACTATATAGGACACTCAAAAGTCTCATTTCAAAATCATTTGGCTTATTGTACGTCCAAAATCATTCGCTTATAGAGTGTAATTTTACTTGGAGGAGATATTTTACTATTTTAATTTTTCCCCAGGGACAATTTCTTGTGGAATAATAATAACTAAATTACATTCTGCGTATGATGGGCAAAGAATAATTATTTAATGGGAGTACAGAAGCAAAGAAAACTCCGACTGTTTGTTAGTTTTGCACAAAGTTGTCTAAACGCCCTCGATTACTTCTGCGTTGTAGAAAAATCAGAGAGTAGTGGAAATTCTTTGCCAACATGATTATATGCGTTTCTGCACTCTTTGAAACCAAAAACAAGTAAACTTATTTGTGAAGTTGCATGCAGATTCTGCATGCAACTTCACAAATAAGTTCGCTTGGTATTCCCATTCGTTGGCATGCTTCAGCATCTTAGCTTATAAACTCAATTCAATGTATGCAAAGAAATCTGAAGAATGAAATATAGGAACGAATTTCCATACAATGGAAAGCAAAGCAGATTAAATAACACGCAGTCTGCGCGTTTAACTGTAGCTTACATACAAACTACACACAAGCAGACGGCTGGCCGGACTATGAACTGGTAAAATGTATTTTTAGTAACCGATATAACCGAATCATTCAGGAGTACTGTGAAATCCACTTTAATTCATGTTGTTGTTTTCGTCTTTTGCTACAAACAAAACTGTCTGTTTGAATACTGATTGTGAGAAATACAACTGTCCTCGATTAGAGCACATCGTGAATATTTATGAGATGAGTCTTCTTACTCAACATGCAGTTATACACTCTCATACTCTGAATTCTGAATCGTCCGATTGTCTGAATCATGATAATAATGTGGGGGTTGCCAGAAATTCCTAAAAAGATTCGAGGAATATTATTAAATACCTTCAAATAGGTATACCATAGGTAGATTCAAAACACTTTATTTCACTATGTTTGAAAAATTTTAATGTGATACTGACATTTACAAAATAAAAGGAATTCTTTTGAAGTATCTAAAATTATTGCAAAAATTCCACATATTCTATTTTTTATCAAGGGCGAATGCAATGGCAATGGGATCCTCTCGCTTGAATCTCTAGCTTTTTAAAAAAAGGGATTTTGTAATAAAAAATTGTGGCTGCAAAGCTTATTTTTTGCCTACTGCAAACCTTTATGTCTGAATTCTGGATACACTTTTGTAATCACTGTTGAAGCTTTTTATAGAATTAGCAATGCTATTCAAAATTTATCGCAGCTTCGTTTTCATTGAACTTCTATGTCTCTATGTGTGTTATATCTGTAGTTATTAGCAAACATATTCGTAATTATTGAGCTTTACATACCTAAATTGATATTTCCAGGAAAAATATTGATGCTTCCCCTCACTTATTGTTGATTTGATATAAATTGCCTCAATTACGAATTATGCGAATAAAGAAGCTTTAATGAAATTGGAATGTGCTTGACTTTTTTAAATTCTAGTACATTACTCTATTATGGATTTTTCTTATCATTTGGATACATCTGGCAGTCTTTACTGTTTTTCGATGTTTGTTTTCACGACTGTGAGGTGTATTGTTTTCGTTGGTTTGTTATTTATATACAAAGTCAGAACTATCGCATCTAGAAAACTGAAACTGTTTTAATGCGTCGAATTATCTGCACACGAAGGCTGAACAGAACAGTCTAAGTCAGTAAGGACATGGTTTTGGTTAACATCATCCTGATAATAATTTGTGTACACAGGTTTGCTACGTTCTATTAAACCAGATAAAATGCACTTTAAACACGTAATACTAAAATAGACATCCTTCGCTGTTCTTTCAAAGCATTCATATTGATATAGGAAATAGTGTGGCAGGTTTTAGGAATGAAATAGATTCGGTGGTCAAAAGATATATTATAGGGTTTTATACTAGATTATTTTCATTATTATTTTTGCAATGTTATGTAACAAAGGAAAGAACAAAGACAAAACAAATTAGTAGCTGTAAATTTAAAATAGCCTGGTTTATGACTCCCTGACTCTAGTTGGGTCAAATGTGTTAACTATAAAAGTTGAAGCAGAGCTCACTAAGAATCTAAACCATGTATCGTAATAGAACAGTTCACAAGTCAACACAACTAAATAAACCGTCTACGTCTCATTATAATATATGCAAATTTAAAATCACTATACAACAAAGTGTTTTAATTCACAACAGAACATTATTTTGAGCATATAGCTGAATAACTTTATTACTTGTTCGAACACATTATAAAGTGTTGTTGTTTTCAGTCTGGCGATCATTCAGGTAATAAGAAATTAATTGCATACTTATTACGTGTTACCGTGTTATAGTAAGCAGTAAAATACATTTGTATACATTTCAACAAATTAATAAACAAATTATTTCAAAAATAATTTATTTGTTTTTTTATTAGATTAGACAGTGAAATAAAAAACGGAAAATATGAATATGAATTCATTGAAAAAATTGCCTCGCCGGGGTATCTTCCCCTCGACTGTGGGAGCTGTGATGATGTACTTGTACCTTGACAATAATGTCAACAATGAAATTGAAAAATCAGAACACATTGCTAATGTGTACTCTAAATGCGAGAAAAATGTTGCATTGCAGCATGAATTAGAGCAACAGGTCAGTTTCTTAATGTTTAGTTTAACTATAAGTAAATAAATAATTAATTAATAATTTATTAATCTATGAATTAAAACGTTTTCTAATTGCAGCGTCATTCCTGGAACCAGCAAATGTTGTTGTGGTACTCCAATATTGTTCCTTAGTAAAAACTTGAAGTGACTCACGAAGAGTTAATTTTTATTTTGTCTAAACGCAAGTAATGTACTTACAATGATTTTTTAAGATGGTTTACAGATATTTCGTATTGAAATATTATTGCAATATTAATAAATTACATTGTAATGTTAATGTTAATGTAGAATGTAAATGAAATCTAATTACTATTTAATTAGAAATAATATAATTAATATTCTTAGACATAATTAAACTTTCTTTGTTTACTTGAATATTACATTCATTTTTATTGTGGAATAAAAACTCTAGAAGTTCAGGCTGTATTAGGTTGCGTAATTATTACTAATTGCCCATTAATCATTGAGAAATATTTTATTGTTAAATCTACAAGTATGCTTTTGCATGTCAAATACTCCATTTTAATTTAAATGCCCTTGATATCCACACATCCTTTCTTTTACTGTAGGAAATAAGTAAGTCATAAGCATAATTTGTAACAAGGCTGGATAAGGTTGGTCTTCCATACGAGAATTTATATAGAATTTCAGCATCCGAAACTGAAACAATTCAGTTTTTAATTTAATCCTTTTCAAAACTCTGAACAACGAGTAAAGTACTATAGAATAAATTTAAAAAGACAATCTCACCTCTTGATAAACACCTGGAGATATTTTGGTTTCGGTGTTGGTGATTAAATCATTAAGCCACACATGTAGTAGTCTTGCATCATCATTAGCTTTGACAGCCTGCCATATTGTTAAGGCACACAAGCAACTTACAATAAGTAAGATCACAAAGTTTCCAAAATAGATTCTGATTTCAAAGGCACTTTCTCTTGTTCGGATCTCGTCGGCATAAAATACTATTTGCAAAAGCAGAAGCACGATCGCCGTCAATTCATTGTACAAATTAAGAATTACAGTTGGGAAAACAAGGGAGAAATAAAAACTAAAAATGCTGTTGATTTCAACTACGTGATCTGCAATTCTTTTGTATGAAGTTTTAATATTCTCCAGTAATTCAATATCCGGGACTTGTTCAGTGTCAATTAGATGTACAATGTAGGAAATAAGGGCCTGGAATTCAAACCGAATTGCCCAACAAAATGTCGCGTACATCGGCATCATCAGGGTGTATATTATTAGGTAATTTCCAAAGCGAAAACTCTCCACGATTAAATTCGAAAGCAAAAACTCTTTTTCGGAATAGACGGTGATTAAAAGGTGAAGAATGAAAATGAAGGTGATTGTACAGTAATAGATAATTAATTTTATATTCCCATGAAAATGGGAGGACAAGCCACACAAATAAGAACCGTCAGATTTATTGCTGTTACCGGAAGTTATTATTGGACCAGGGTTTTCTTCAAATGCGGAAATTAAATTTCGGATTTTGTACCCGTGAACCCAAACATATTCAATGGCGATAATGACGGAAATGGTTTGAAAGAGATATTTTATATCGGACAGAAACTTTAACAATTGCTTTGGACGACCCAAAAGGATGAATTGCCTGAAAAGAAACCAAAGGCAATAACAGCCATAGAAATGGTAGGCGATGGCCAGGGCTAGAATGATAAATGTGAAAACACCGAGCAAAGGATTGGACCAGAAAGTGAATAAATCAGTTAACCACTGACGAGTGGAAATTATTCTTCGGTTTACGAATAAACGATGCATTGGCAGTCCCCATAAAAGAAATGGTAAAAGAGTAACGGCAAATTTCCATTTGAAATTCATTTTTTCCAGGTTACACTCTGGCGGAATTCCCTAGCACAGTCGAGTCTAATAATTGTCAAAATTGTTATTATCGTAAATAAAAACAGTCCACAAGAAATGAAACCTTCAGAATTAACTATTTTTTTAAATTTATTTCTCTGTCTTCCTTATCTCTGGTAGATAACCTTTGATCAAAATTACAGGTAAAATACTGCAATCAAAATGGGGAACTAAAACTGCATGGTGTAATTAGAGCAATTTACGCTGAACTGGAGAGTTGACGAGTAATGCGATTTGTAGCTGTAAAATATTCACTGACAAATGGACACAGGTGAAGTAAACTTTATGCAAATGCATGCAGATGGCTTCAAAAATTCTAACCTAGAGTGACTAGAGTCCTTATTCATTTTGAATAATATTGACTTGATAAAATACATGAAACTGGCAATGAGTGTTACAAATATACAGATAGAAGAAACATTACAAAGAGAGATAAGTTGTCCTAGAATTATTAAATACAAAACCAACATAAAGAGACAGATGGTAACGAATTACAAGGGCGCACCCAGAATCTGGCTTTAAGAGGGCAAAACCTAATCAGGCCGAAAATAACCCTGTATTCCAGATTTGGGGGCACGAGCTCCCAATGCACTCCTCGGTACGTCATTGATGAGTTATTCATGCAGAGTAGATTAAATTCTAAATATTTCTAAATAAAAAAGAGTTCATAAAGTGCAATATATATACAGATCTTCATAAACGTATCTTAATTTAACTTTTAACGGGAACATATCCAACTCATCGTCAGTATTCAACCCATTACCACAATAAATATTATTATGGTTACTCCTCCAATGATGACAAAATCTTCGTTTCTAATTCTGTTTACACATTCATTTGATGTCTTCTATCTCTTTAACGTGATAACGTGATATTATTAAGCATTATTAGTGTAAGGTGGTTGTTATTATATAAGTTTGGTTTCATAATCAGTAAAGTGAATGCCGTGTTTTCAGGATTTTTCGTATGATACAGAGGGTGAATACTCCTATTTTGTTCACTATAATTCCGCGATTTTGAAACCCGGGAATGATTA
>JABASD010005169.1:0-13132 GCA_019776165.1 Pogonognathellus flavescens | reverse complement strand
AATATTAAAACACTGGCGGTCTTTAAATTCGAAAGCTGAGAGATTTCTGCATAGCAGTAATTAGAATGTATTGTTTATTTGAGGCTGTATTAATACAGTATCACTATACTAGCATCTAGGTCAGAGGCCATGAAGGAGTTGACCGATTGACCCCATCTGCGAACTTAACCTCACATAGGTCCTCATTATTACGTGTACCAAATTTGGTCAAAATATTTCAACGCGTTCTTGAGTTATCGTGTTGACGGACGGACGGACAGCTTTAGTCTTTTTATAAAGTAACTTCGTCACTTAATGGAAAACATTATATTGCAAACTATTCTCAGTGGTTCTCCTTGATTTCGGTCGTTTAACTTAACACACAACGCATCACGTTGTTCAAGAGGCAGCATCTTCATCATTCACGAGAGAAATATGCACCTAGTCCGGTTTCTCAGGACACACCCCTTCGTTTCGTACAACTAATCATACCGAAACACTTTCGGTCGTACCCTTTTTCTTTGCACAAACTTCTATGTGGGAAATGTATGTATGAAATGCAATGAAACGTGAATAGTCCGCTGTGATTCTGGCTTGACATTCGTATAATGTAATGTAGACAATCTCCGTGTACGTAGGTAGCCAACTTAATCCTGAGTTATATTTTGTGGAGAGAGATGCAGAGATTTAGCATCATAAAAATTTCTCAGCTCATCAGTCTGACTTGAGCCTTTCACTTGACTTCAGTAGTTCAGTACATCCCGTGCGAGTGTCCCCTTAGTGCCATACAAAGTAGATATCAGGTCAGTTTACTCATAATTTCTCATATTTACCTTCTTAAGACTTTAAAATTCTTGATTGTGTTAATTAAATATGTTAAAAATACTCTCAGTTTTATGTAAAACCATGTTAACCGTTTGAAAATAACTCTGATCTAAAATAATTATTTTTCAACGTTTGTTTTTCAGGATGGGCTATATTTTATATGGAACGGTAGCTGGAACGATTGCTCACAGAGATCTTCTTCAAAGAGGAATCCGCGCTGAAGCCATCAGACCAGAATGGTGTTTCCACAATCGCGTTGAATGCGAGCTTCTGCTTTAAATTATTAAAAATTCATACTGAAATGACTTTAGCCCAACAATTTATGAATTATACGGATAAAAGTTTGATATAAGATGATTTTATTAAAGGCAATCATAAAATTTCATACTCCAGCTAGGTGTAAAATTATTCAAAGTACGATTTCTCCTTTCTATAAGAATGCAGTCAACAAAAAACATAGTAAGACTGTTTCCAATCTTTGAAGCTTTATTAGTTAATGTTTGAAAATGACTGTTCGTGCATTAGGAACCCATTGAGGACTGTAGGGGTTGCCGCAACAAGGGACAAACGAATGTTCATTGCGGTTTACTCATTCTTTTTCTCATTGTCATTGTGCATGAATGTGTTTCACTTTTCTGACTACCTCCAAAAATAAATAGCATCACCTATGTCAATTTATTATCAACATTAGTCTTAGTTTAAAACTAATGTTATTATTATTGTTATTCAATTTACTCTAATAAAACCAAGTTCGTTGATTACTCATTGTGTGTGGACTATTGAATTCTTTCACGTTAAGTTTAACTTACCTATTTTTATATAACTGTGCAATTATATAAGACGGCAAAAAATTAAGGTCTTAAGCACGCAATGCTTGTGTTCTTATGTAATAAATGGTTGACAATAGGTATTAGGTCTTATTTTATTCAGTGACTAGCGTTTAACATAAGTTCTTTTCAAACAATCACTCTATTACTATTATGAAAGGAAAAATTAATAATTCGTTTTTATTTTGTAATTCGTACAATTCGCACATTGTGAGTAAAAAGAAAACAGTTTCGAAATTAATGTTATGCGCATGATGAACAATTTTGTCTTCTGCTAATGGTAAAGCGCGAGTGGGCTCAGCTTCATCGATGCAATTGGACTCAATATCGGAAAGTTTATTTCTCTGATCGATTTCAAAACCAACTTGTCCATAATTGGGTTGGTTTCCGAATCCGTTGATATTGTGTCTGTCAGAGGAGGTTTGTGGAACGTAAGAATCGTAGTTCCCGTTTTGACAGTCTTGAATACGCACGCAAGTACAATCATCGTAACGGTTAGATGGACTGCTGGGAATAGTTTGAGGATTTTTGGCTGATGGCGATGGGTAATATTCATTCGCACCGATTTGTCCATATGTTCCAGAACCAATAGCAGCGCCTGGAATAATTTAAAATAGTTATAAATATAAAACGTTGAAAAAATTCAATTAAATTATTAAATGATTAGCGACTAAAATTTGTTTTTTTGTTAATTATTTTAAACGGATGGAAATCTTACCAGGAACTGGAGAAGACGGAGTGTGATGATGAACGTGTTCAACGATGGGTTTTCCTGGAGATCCTGGGAAATTATTGTTTCCAAGTGGAATTGGAACTGCGGGTGGTCCATAAACAGGCTTATTAGGGTTGTAAATTGGTCCCTGTGGAGGAAAGTTTGGTCTAAATCCGTGAGAGCCTTGATGATGATCGTGGTGACCAACTCCTCCGTGTAAACCATGAGGATTCTTTCCAAATCCGACTCCGTGATGTCCGTGACCATGTCCGTGAATTGGTTATTGATGGATTGGAACTGCAGCAATGGGATGACCAACAGGTTGTACAAGAGTTACATCATGAGCAGGAATTCCAAGCCCATGCCCACCCGACCATCCTGGACCAACCGCGGAAGGATAATGACCGTGACCAATAACGTCAAAATGACGACTGGCATTACCACACTAAAAATAAAAATTAGAAATAAATATTCATTCAAATTACAATGAAATCAAATGCTTAATTACATATAATTGAAAAAGAAAGAAAAGCAATAAAAAAATTAGAGAAATTTCCTGCAAATGTTCAAAAAATATGGATAGGGGCAAAATAAGAAACGAAAAAGTTGATTAGGTGTTTTATTTAAAGCAACTGAAAGTAAAAAGAATTCTTACTTGTGCTAATCCGAGAGCGCAAAGTTTATTTTTGATGAATCCTCTCGCTTCGCTGTCATTTCCATTTTCGATTTGTTTCTTCAGATCTGGATCATTTGACAGTTTTCTCAGATCTTCCGAATCCACTTCCAAAGCTTTTCCCGTGCGTGTGGAGACTAAAATCTAGTACAACGTAGTTTCGTAATGAAACTTTACAGCGCACTGTAATGGAAATATAAATATTCAATTTGCTTAATGTTTTGTACTGTTGGATTGTTTACTCTTTTTAAAACTTATGTTAGATAAGCCTCAAGGTGGTTTAGATAAACCTCAAGGTGGTTTAGATAAGCCTCAAGGTGGTTTAGATAAGCCTCAAAGTGGTTCAATTGGATCAATAGTTGTTCAATTGGATAAATAGTTGTTCTATTGGATAATTAATTGTTCAATTGTATCATTATTTGTTCAATTGTGTCATTAATTGTTTAATTGGATCAATATTTATTCAGTTGGATCAATATTTGTTGGGGGTACTGTGGTGACCACCCTAAAAAGTTTACTAGTTACGCCATTGAGGGTATTGCAAAGTTTGGTATGTAGATGTACATAGATGCCATCTACTACAGTAACAGTGAAACAGTGAGGTAGTGAGTGGTAGATGGTAGAAGGTTTTGCCAGAAGGTGGCAGAAAGAACACGTTGAGTATTTGTGTAGGTACATTTTTGCGCACAGATACATAGATACATAGATACATAGACAGACAGACAAACCAATCGCATAAATAGCTCCGCTATAATTCACATGCTTGCTGGCATACCTTTTTGCATCTAATATTTATATTTTCCAATAAAAATGAACCGGGCAAAACGGGTGTAAATAAACAACGTAATATTTAAAACAGTGAAACCTAAGAATATATTGTTGCAATGCAAAATATGTACTAATTATAGTATATTAATTTTTCTTTGTTATTCAATTGTGGGAACTGAACTACTACACATGGTAGTGCACTTCTGGGTCGTGGTCCTTGCTACTAAATATTCAACTCAACATTCGTCACATTAGGTAATTCATATAGTCTGTCACTGTCCATACATTTTTTTCCCAGTTTCACAACTTTCGGTATTTCAGGTTTATATGTTTTATTTCGGTGGGTCTACAAATTTTCCGAGGAGAAACTAATAATTTTTTTATCGGAATCAAATAATATTGTCTCCTTTACTAGCTAAGTTATTTTATGTTTTATAAATGTCACTTCGATGGGTTACTATGTAGTATGTATATGTTAGTATGTATTCTAAGTTATGGTTTGTTTACGTAGCAAGAAGTTCATTTATCTAAAACTGCTATGAATATTGACCACTAATATTAATTTTTAATTTAACGAATTCATTGGGTATAACGTACTGCGAAAATAAAAATAAAACTAGTAATATGTTATTACGAATAGTAGTATATGATTTTTATTGCCAAGCTAATTGATAAAAATATTTACATATTCGTTTCTTTGTGACTTTTTACAATTTTACAGTTAATAACAGAGTCATTAAGTACCCAACGAGAGTGTACATGAAAGTAGGGAATGTTGACTTTTTGAAGAAGAAGAAAGGTGCTGCCTCCCAACGAATAGGACGCAGGGAGCGTACGATGCGCCGTGTCCTTTTTGTAGATTGTGGATGAATTTTTGATGCATTAAAAAATTGAATGGAATGTAGGTAGGAATTTGGAATTATTCTTAACATTTCATATTCAACTGCCAACACAAATATAGCTAGAAGAGGCATGTTTAAAAATAACACCAGTGGTAAATAAGCATGTAATCTCATGGTGCCAAAAATTGAAAACATATGAATACCCATAGCGCATTCTAACATCAACGTAGCCGAATGTCTAAACATTTTATTCCCTAAGACATTTGTTAAATAAATCATTCTGTACAAGTTGATGAATGATGTTAAATTTAATTGTGTCATGCAAGGTTTGATGGGTTCGAAAGCGAAAAACTTCGTTAATGTGTTAAATGATGTGAGGTACAACAGAAGTAAAATCAGGATGAGTAAAATTGACAAACACCCGAACGACCCAAGACAAAAGAAATATAAAGAAACCACTAATTTGGTAACTAAATGATAAGTTAATGAAGGAATAAATAATTCTAATAGGGGAACATATATATGTTGTTGTTAATACAAAGGGGTACGAAGGAACTAAAAGGGCGACTGAAATGGCACCTGGAATGGCAGCGGTAATGAAAATTCCCACAACATCAAATTTTCGCGTTTCTTTTTGCAAATCCTCTTTAAATATTGCTAAATATATTAAATAAAATATTATTAAACAAAGTAATTAATTGTTAAATACAAAATTAAGATTTCTTCAACAATATGTAATTTCTTTTTATAATTTTACATTCTGAATGGTAATTAGAAAACATTTCTTACCACTGAGTTTTCGATCCATGTCCAAAAACAAATTGAAAATGAAAACAGAATCTTCCAGGTATAACAATGGAGGAATATTAGCCGATAGTGTTATTACGAAGAGACAACAGAACAAAATCTGCATGATTGTCAGTACCAGACCGTATGGGGCAACTTTAGAGAATATTTGAATTTGGAAGAAAATCAACTTGTACAATATCATCAACGCTGTAGTGAAATTCAGAAAGTACCAATACCCCAACCTGTATCTGTTTGTCACAACTTCTAATTTTCCACTTTTTTTATTCATTGTGTAAGGTCCGTGATAAATAGCATCACAGATTTTCAAGTATCTTACTAAGGCCTTTCTTGTTAATTCAGTGCTCATACTGAATATTTGTTAAACAATTAATTTTACTTATTGTTAGAAATTTTCACTGGTGTATAGCAACTAAAGGTTAAATTGCAAGTGAAGCCTAGCTTGGGTAGTGGTCATTGCAAATCACTTTAAAACAACACAGAATCTTATGGAAATTTGAGAATTCTACTCAATCATAACATTATATTGCGGAATGATAAGTTTGTATACAACTTTATTAGGGGGTTGCCCATACAATTCTTTGTATATATTATACCGACTGATTATTGGTAATGACATGGCAAGACTCGGAGTAGTCTATAAACAATAGATTTTCTATGTGTGACAGCTGAAAAACAGTTTACTGAGGTTATTTAGAGTCCCAGACAATGTGTAACTTTGTTGATTTGCACTCGTAAACAAATTTCAATTTCAAAAGCTATTAAAAGTAATCGTGTCAATAGAATTGGCCGTGTTTAGTTATGCCTACTTTTTCAGGGATGTATCCTAGAGAGAGGGTGCATTGATGCTTGTTTTGCCTATCGTTTCCAGTCTTAAACTTTTAAAAGCTACAATTGTACCTTGCAAACAAATATTGTGAGAAACAAATATTTTTCTATATTTTTATTCAAATTCTGTTCTATGACTATGAATTCTATCACAAACTGATTTGGAATTACTCTCGTCAAAAGTTATGAGAAAGTTATGAGTTTACGGCTAAACATTTTCTATGTTTAGCCGTAAAATAATGAGTGAATTTGCTTCACTAACTAAATTGTTTAATCTTCGTCTATTTTCAATTATTGCAACAAATACCTCTTTTATTTTAGATTCGATGAAGGTTGTAATATCACACCCTCGGACCATTAAATACAGATTATGATTTAGTATGTGTATTTATATTTCAGTGATCCTCCTAATTTGCTTTGTGGTTATGCCACTATGTTAATGGAATTTGTTTATGTGTTTAACTTGTTTATGTATGTCAGTGATTGTTTTGTTTTAATAAAATAGTTTTTCTCCCTTAGCCGTATAAATATATATCATGTGTATATATTATTCAGCAAAAATCATGTTCTATAGTAGCACCTAATCGTGGTTCCCACTAACCATACTAACCAAACGGAATGATTCTTATTAAATCGAGTTGAAAAATTGAAAAATGAATGAGAATTTTCACTTATAGAAACTTACCAGGCCGTCACTGAAACTTTGATATTATATTATATATAACCTACTACCTACATACTTTTCGTAATCGAAAAGCTTTGTACATTTGTTTAATACAATCAATAAAGTTTCATATTCCATTTTCCGTTTAAATATCCTGTGTAAGTAAATATCGACATCATAAATTAAGCATGCTCATATTTTATAATCATAGAAAAGTTTTAATTTTTCGCAAATCAAAATTAATATGTGCCTGTAAGATTGAGTGTGCCTTTTGTTACTACATCTGCAGAAATCTTGCTCATACAATTAAAAATACATGATGTTTAGTTAGAGTTGCTCTTTTAAATTTTTAATTATATTATTGATTTGAAAATTGCTAAAGTGTAGTTATGAGTTACTATAATTATATTTTATAAACCAATTGTGAGCTCAAATCATGCTCATGATTGTTGTCATAACTTTTTGCATTTATTATTTATATTTTCGAATGAAAATGAACCGGTCGAAACGGTTTAAATAAACAACGTAATATGTAAAACCGTTAAACTTTAGAATGCATGGCTACAACATTTATACTAATTATAGTATACTAATTTTTCTCGGTTTTTCAATTGTGGGAATTGAACTGCCATACATGGTAGTGCACTTCTAGGTCGTGGTCTTTGCTACTTAAGAATCAAATTTAAAATTCAATAATTTCGGAGCTTACAAATTGACAGACTAACACGGACCAGATTAATTAAACTTCACATTTGCATCGTCTTCGTGAATCATTAATTTACTCACAATATAATTGACTTACGAATATATGTGTATTCACATGTAATTCCATGTTAGTTCCAACATACTCTTGCAATTACGATAAACTTTGGTCTTTGGTGTAAGTTGAAGAAACTACAGAAGAAGCTAACACTACGCCCTTCCATTGCTCACGAATAGACTTACTATCCAATAGAATATCATTTCGTACATATTTTGTCATAAGATAATATTGGAATAGCTCAACGTTTACTTCTACAACTGCGTTGTTAGTCATAATAATTCTTACCAACCGAATAAACACACCTTAAACTGTTATTTCAGTCGTTGTCCCTGTGTTGTGCAGCCATGAGATAAATAAAAATTTAAAATTAAATTAACATATTATTTCAACGGAGGCTTAAATAAAAGATTTAATGGGAATTGCATTTTGATAATGCATATTTAAATACTGTTTACATTTCCGAACAAAAAATGTTCACCTACAACTTCAATCGTTTTGTGTCTTTCTTCATTTTGATAATCCATCTCAAAATCTCAGTTTGTATACCAATGCAAGATTTGGAAACGTCTGATTTTTATTTTGACGACGACAGTGTGGAAGTACGTGATCCCGTCGCCGTCGCAAGCAAATTTATAAACCAAACCAGAAAATGTTGTGCACTTGGAGACTATGTGCAAATGAAATCTAACGGATCTATTTATTGTGTCTCATATGAAAGGCAAAAATGGCAAAATTCATTTTCTCACAGTGAAAATCGCTTTGGTGACAATGTGGATGCCCGTTTCGGATTTCCGAAGTGTACGTACATTGTTGTAGCGAACGACAAATATCGCTGGTTTGTTTTTAATCTTTATAATATAATACTTATAATATTATGCTTAATTTTTTAACAAATTTGTGAAATGCATAGCTACTAAGTTTTTGTTAAAATGTGAAAATTGGTTTATTCGTTATGATCATGACACTAACTGTAAATTTTGCTGAATATTTCGATTTAGTTATAGGAAACAAGAGTTTTACTAATTACTAATTACTGTCAATTATTTTTCTGTTGTTTCTAACTAAGGTTTAGATATTATGGCTCTGCAATAGAAGTGGGAATACTGTATATACAATTCCCGGCTTGGCTAAAAGTCAGTGGGGACTATTGCATTGATAACTACCACCGTGAAATTGGATCATTGCCAAAAATATTTGCAAAAGACGAGGAGAACAATTATTCCGAAGGAACTACCTTAAGGGATAATAATATTACAAAAGACAACAGCAAAGAACTGCTTTTATTTTGCAGTCTTGAAAATTTCAGTGGCTACGTAAGTCCAAGTTAATGGAAAGACAGAAATGAAATAAAATATTTTTTAATTAATTTTATGCATTTGCAAAACTTTCTTCATTAACACAAATTTGCGATTATTAATATCGCTATGTATAAAATAATACATAATTTGTATTTTTGCAGCACTTTATGACTGGGTTGACTTTATTTATCCTGCTATCAAGTGTAAGCTTTAACATCGCAACATTGTCAATCTTCATCGTCACCAGGAAGACGCATAGATCTCGTGAATGGTTGCAGTTTTCTATTTTTCTTGCGGAATGTCTTGGAAGCTTGTCGTTTGCTGTTGGCACAATTGCCGTCACATATTATTACATGTGGGAGGATTCAATACCCATATTTTGGTGTAAATAATTTCAAAATAGAGCAGTTTAATCCATTTTTGCAGTAAAAACCAATAATTAAATTTATTATTTGAAATTGCTGAAATTATTTAAAATACAGATGTGGCCTGCTACTACATGTACATGACAAAGTTCGCCCTGGTGATTGCAACAAGCGTTGACTTACTTCTGTGTATTTGGTATGTCTTATTCTTATTTTATATTTTTATTGTTGTTCTTATTATCGTTCACTATGTTGATTGTAAATTTCAAATTTGAAATAAAAATACAAGCGAACGTAGTACACTGAAATTAATAATGATTTTTAGGCGGCCATTTTCCGCTCTTGATGAGATCTCTCGATCAAGAAGGAACCGCATATCGATTGTATTTTGTTTCGGTTTCCCTGCGATGATACTGGGAATAATCACTCTGAGCCAAATCTTCACCCGGTAATTCATTGTTTTATAAAAATGGGTTTTTATTTCTTTATCAATAAATAAAACAATTAAATGGAAAGCGAAACATGATAAAATAAAATAATAATAAAGAAATATTCGTAATTCATTCTTGTTAGAAAAAATGGATCCGATGATGCTATTCTGGATTCAAATATAAGGCACACTGATCAACTGCCACCATTTTATGCTACGACATCAAAATTGGTTTTCGTAGTACAGATGGTTATTAATATGGTATTAGCAATAATCGCCACCTTTCTAATTAAACGTCAACAGAAGAAACACATGGAAACAATGGACGAAAACAGAGCTAAAAAGAACATACAGAAATCGTAAGGCACAATTTTATAGATTATTAAATTTATTCACGATTTATGCCAATGGAAAAAAAGCGATAGATTAAAGCACTACATTCGTCATTTCAGGTTTGTGATGTACATCCGATTAATTTTTGCTACCGAACTTCCCTTTACTCTGAACTTCGTCCTATTAATTTCACTTTCCACATATTCTCCTTTAAGTGTTTGGTTGAACTTGTGTCGAGTGACGTATTTATTGTCTGCTGTTTACACTTTCGTTCATTTTGGATTAAATAATATCAGGAAACTGCAATCAAAGAAACATCGGAATGCCTCTACTACTCAGACAAACAATTAAAACAATGCCAGCCACTTTTTACTTGTTGCTTGAGGACATTAGCAGAACATTCAACCGGTGTGTGTTTCAATTTCAATGCATAATTTAATATTATCGTTCAAATGAAAAAATCCCTAATATAAACATTTCTAACTTTTTCAATACCGAGTATAATATTTCATTCCGTTAGTTTAATTTGCACCTATCAATTAGGTTACAACATTAATCTAAGCCCGTTTTCTTAACCAATGGAGTTTAAATATAGGCAAAATAATAATAAATATTGATTTAAAAAATTATTTGTAGTGGTGTTGGTATTTAATTTTCCGAAACTTTATTACCATTAAGTTGTAACCGATTTAGCGGATTTTGCTTATAGCTTCATTTGCTTATAGTCAAAAACAGGTCTTCAGTCTAGCCTCTAGCGTGTATATTCACAAATCAACCCACATTACATTATTTTTTTTTGCAATTGAGTTTAATGGGTTGATTATACAATTTAATGTAGGGGTATGCTAGGAATTCATTACAGAGCCTGTTTAATACGATTTTGTCATCCTTGTTCATCATTGAAATTAAATAGGTAAAAATTAATCAAGTTGCGCACGTGAGACATAATAAACACGAGCTGTGGGACTTCAGAAAACAAGTAATTTATTGACTAATGGAAATTGCTATGCCCAATACCACTTCTGTATTTTGACAATGTTACAATATATTCATTATTCATCACTTATTTATATGTATTGCACAGAAAAGTAAATCAATAAACGTGATTGTTCATTTTTATCTCTTTTGTTCAAACACTTATACCACGATAATTAAAGATTATATTAATAATAATATTACTGCAAGCCAACAAATCACAATCTGTCCTACATCCTATACTTATGTGCTACATACAACGTTCTACTTTTTTTAAATTATGCAATATTTGATCAACATGGCATTTGATTGTTGAAAAAAACAGAATCCATACATTTCATAACAACTGATTTTTGTAAAATAAAATAGCCGGATTTTATTTCAAAAATGGATGATTCGAAACCAATCGAAACGCAATGGGATTTTTTCCAAGTGAAAAATATAAAAGTATTGTTGCCAATTTTGAAAGATCGCCTGCCAAATTCGTGTCAGGTTAGTACACATTATTTATTGGGCTACCAAATGACATTGATATTGTGAATTGCAAATATTAATTGTCTTCAAATAAATGAATTCAATTTTTGTTTTTAAACCGCAGGTCTACAACATGGCAATGAAATGTAATGAATTTTCTTCGGAAATGAAATTTTATACCCTAGGGAAGGAAATCCATCGTGGAAGTTGGATTGTGTCAACGTTTGCAATAGCGGTTTGAATTTTTTTCTTTTTCCTTTTTCCAAAATTGCAATTATGCAATATATAGGGTTAATATACTTGTAGTTAATAAAATTAATTGGCAGTAGATGTAATGATTCTAAGCAGTTTTATTACTTCGACTTTAATTCCGGTTTTTATTTTATGTATAGGATACAAACATATTTATATCTAATCCTGTCAGTAAGGAAAATATAGAGGAAATGAAAAATGCTTTGCTAGCAACGAATATTATACCCTGGAACGAACGACACATGCTTCACATTGGTCGAGATATTTCTCCTATGCTTCGGAATTTATGCATAGATATTAAAAGAAACAAATATCGCATCAATCCTTGTATAATATATTGTTCGGATCCTGAAGATTGTTTGAAATCTAAAATAAAGTAAGTAAAAAAGTAATAAAATCTTAAGCTTAACTATATTTTTACTTTTTATCTAGTTTAATTATTCGAATTATTCAAAATTCAAACTTTACAGGGTCAAGACAGACTCAGATGTGGAGATCAAAGAATCAGGAAGAGAATTTTTGCTTAGTACTTGGAAATTTGCAAAAACTGGTACTGTGTGTTACATTAACAAGATATTAGAAGGAAATTATTCAACAGGTGTGTTTGTCAAGGGAGTACAAGTTAGTGGAATCGCTATTTCCGGAGGTGGACTTATGAGTATGCTTTATACACATGAAGAGTATCGAAATAAAGGCTACGGGAAAATGTGCATGTTACACCAAATGAGAAAAATGGCACAAAATGGACTCATTCCTTGTAGTGCAGTTGAATGCACAAACGAAGTTTCTAAAATTTTCCATGAAAGTGTCGGCTTAAAATTTTCACACTATATTGATTTGTATTCACTAAGTGCAAATTGAATTCAAAATCGGCAAATGAAGAGGGAATGAGAAAACAATTCGCAGCTGCTATTTCTGTAGTAAATACACATCAGTTTAAATTGGCATAATATTTAATATTATTAATATTTAATTGGCATATTTAATTTAAATATAAAGATTTAAGATGTGCATTGATAGTAAAATATAGGTGGAAAAAATTGTTTGTATGGATGTGTAATTTTTCGCAACTTTGTTAACATTCTGATTTTACAAATTTCGTGGATTTTTCTTACAACTTACCTACGGTAATTTGCTTATAGTCAATTCGATCCGTCTTAATTTTTTTACAAATGACTCGACTGAGTTTCATGAGTTGATTGTGCAACCAAATGTAGGGGTATACTAGGAATTCACTACAGAGTATGTTTAATGCGATTTTTGCGGCCTTGTTAATCAATGTAAATTAATAAATACAAATCAATCGTGACACGTGAG
>JABASD010005168.1:0-13136 GCA_019776165.1 Pogonognathellus flavescens | reverse complement strand
TGAGAAATGAGAAAAGTTAAAATAAATAAACAACTTGGTTGTGCCACTTTTTGTTCGACCCAGTCGTAAAAGTAGGGAACTAAGACTTTACAGACAGTACTGCACTTAACAAATAATTTATGTAATGCACTTTTTAAGATTAAAAAAACTACCACAATTGATATTAATTTAACCTTTTTTAGTTGAAATTTTTGATCGTGTGATCGTGTGTAGAGACGTAAAAGTCGGTCACAATAACACCCGACAGACTGACAACAATTATTTCAAACCCGCGGCGGCTCTGGCTTATCAGAATAAACCTGGGTTGCGACGTGTAGTTTCCCGATGTCTTACTATTTTCTTACTTCGTTGATTAAGTTGATTTATTAGTTTGCACGTTTGAGATTTCAGACTTGAGACACCTTTTTGAGGTATGTAACTGAAGATAAAATTGATCTTAAAAAAAGTGTTAATCACGTTGTTGTTGAAATGAAATAATCACACTGAACTGACGATGAGCTGAGCAAGGCGTGTTGATTATGAATACATAATCGTCTAATATTATTATTAATGCTCAAGGCAAGGTCTATGAAACTTCTGCTTATAGCAGCTTCAAGTGTTATGTATGTCTCATTTGTCTCAAGTCACTCGCAATCGCTATAAAACAGCCCTGCATTAAGAATATGCCATAATAGCCATATAATAGATACAGACACAATACAACTCACGTTGAATCAAAAGTACGCAGTAAAAGCTAAATGCAAATTAATAATGTTCGTATTGTCGGTATAGCACGTAGCAAGTCACAGTAGTCAGTAACTGCATGACGAACGCAAATAAATATAACCACTTATCACTTATTTATAAACCGTAGTATACGATGTTAGTTATGCGTTATGTGTGTTCTATCATGAATGATACAAATTATTTGTAGGCACATGTTATATACAATAAACGTTTGTTTAAGCAATCAGACCTTTGCAACAATCGAAAAGATTCTACCAAAGCTAAAATGAAATGAAATAACTTGTTATCCTTTGAAAACTTAAGTTCACTAGATTGTACTGTATAGGATCTATAACTTCTATAACTAAAGAGGAGAATATATTATAGCTTCTAAGTTTCGTTGTGTGAGTGCAAATTCTGTAAATACATACGTACAACTTACTTTTTTATAACACATCTCTTGATATCTGTATTTATCTAAAGATACGCTACAACCAACCGAGAAATATTTTTAACGCTTAGAAAGTAGTTCACCCTAGTCAAGTGTATAGTAAGTTTATTAGTATGTAATGTATGTATATTTTATAGTGTTTAGTGTGCGTGCGTACAAACAAATAAACCGGTCAATCAATACCGGGTGTAAATAGACATCGTAGTTTTGTAATAACAGTTAAAAAGAACATAATATTATACACTATTGCAAAACTATTGTATTTTAAACATATATTTTCACAATCATTTAGCGTTTTTTGGAATTCAACTGCAACATTTGTGTCTGCATCATCGTCGTTTTTGTTACAAAATCAAATCTCGTCAAACGATTTAATTTCATCATTTGATTTCGATGATGTTATTATCTACATGATACTGATACATCAGTATCATGTAGAGAAGTTGGATGTGTCAAAAATCAAAGGTGATGAAGGAGTTGGGCGATTGACCTCATATTCGAACTTAGCCTTCCTGTCGACCTTAATACTGTAGTATGTGTACTTTGTGTACCAAAGAATGAATATCGGAAACCGTTCCTAGTTATCGTGCGGACAGACAGACATCCATATAGACATCTACGATATCTAATAACTCACACAACACAATCTCACAATGCAATGTAATCAAACTAATCAATATACACTCACTATAATATGGTTAGTGGGAATAGTGTAGTGGGATGATTGGGGCTCACACTTACACAGTACAACTGGCTTGACACATATTGAGATTGTTACTTATTTATAAACCCCTATGTGACTCTTAAATCGAAACACACCCATAATTTATTTTTAGTCGAATAGGATGCGATATTATTAGTTACCTTTTTGTATAGTTTGAAATACTTAGGTATGCAGTGCATATAGTCGTATACATACATACTAATATGCGTTGTATATAGTATGTGTGTGCAAGAAGGGAATAATAAAGAATAACAGAAAAATGCGAGGTAGATTAAGCACTAAAGAAGCCGACCATGTTTATAAACCTATGCACATTGTGCTGGTGTTATAATTTGTTTATATTATTGTGTGACGAATTCGTAAGATGAAAATTGCTAATGCAAAAGTAGATATACTGTAAACTGTACTGCACTTTAAGCAAATTGTTTATGCTACATATTATGTGTATTGTTCCCCATTGTTCAAAATTGAACATGAATATAAATCGAAATTTAATTATATTAAAATTGATCTGTATGCGAGTATGAATGTGTATGCAAAATTAAATAAAAAATAGATCTTGCAGCTTAATCCTCAAGTGACAGGAAAAACAATCAATTTCCTTGGGATGTGATTTTCTAAGACGAACGTGTACTTTTATACCCAAAATGTCACAAATAAGATAAGGTGCATTACATTTTTTATGCATTGCTTTTTTACAACTACCGAACCGAATGCTTTATGAATAATTGTAATGGTCTTATGTACATAGGTATTTTTTAAATGAAATCAATATGCATGCATGCTTTATACATCTTTTTTTTAAATTGAAATCGACTGTGTTTATTAATTGACCATTCTGAAGTAAAGTATAAATGTTTGCTCAGGCAGTTTGTGAATTGACTGGTTAGTATATAGTAAGTATAATAGGTATTATTTATCAATGGCTGTAGTTAGATTCTTAGTGTCCTGCTTGTAGAAGCTGTTTTAGTAATAAAATTGTAGGTTAGGATACCGTTTCGGAGCATTTATAGGTTAGAAAAAGTTTCAAAATTTTTAGCATAATAGATCGTAGTAAAAGGGTTAAAGAACATGTTATAAATGTTTTGTTTTTATTACATGTTTTATGTTTAAATCAGTGAAATCTGAGTTGTATGAACTTAATACTTCATCTTGGATAGTATAAACATATTTTTATCGTTAGATCATATATGTGGTTGGTTTAGTTTAAACCTTAACCATATACTTGTTAGTGTATTTCAACAGACAATGATACTTAAGTAATAAAACTATTAATACAACATTGGAGCTAATTAAAATTTCATGTATATATGTATAAATAAATCATTAGCAAATGATATAAAATATAAGTATTGTAAGAAATTCTATTATTAGTTCGTCAACCAATTTCTACCATTGTGGTGACTGTGGCTTTTCTCATGGCATTACTGATCTGTAAACTGTCGATTGAACATAATTCCAACGAAGTTTGCCACAATTTTTGTTGGACTGTAGGATCGTAGGCTTCTAGTCGCTGTTTCATCACCTTACAATTCCATAGGAATGTTCCTCCTTGTTTTTCAACGTCAGGAGATAACGCGGTATAAGTTACTACGTCTGCACATTGCTCCAAAGTCTGAAATACATAATTTATTGTAAAATAATTCAATAATTGTAACTTCCAATTCTCTACTACTTACGTAGCTATTTTATGCAACTTAAATAACTATGGCTTTTGTATTTTTGTGCTTAGTGCATATAATTACCTTAACAAAAAAGCGACAGTTTACAAATGGAAACAACCACATATGCGGATTCGTGGCAGTTATACCTGGATGAACAGAATAGGAATGGATTTTAATATCTTGCGCTTGGAGACGTAAATCCAAATAGTTGCTGGAAACGATTTGCATGAATTTACTATTGCAGTAAGCTTTCGATTCTGAATAGTGTTTCCTGATACAGAAAAGACCGTTTATCAATGATCATCATCATATTAAATTGAATGACAATAATATACAGTTTTATCATGATTAAATCACTTCATCTGCAAATCGGTAAAGTCTATTTGTCCAAGGTACATGGCATAAGATGATACATTAATTATTCGACCATATTTGTTTTCAGAAGCTGAGCTGGCCATTCTGGGCAAAAGAAGCATAGTCAGGAGGAAGTGACCTAAATAGTTCACTTGAAATTGTGATTCGCATCCATCCATAGTTAACAAAAACGGTGCACAAACTATCTCGGCTGAAATAAAACGAACTTATTAATGTTTTTACATTCTGCATATCACCTATTTCTTAAAAATCCATTAAAAAATACATCACAAGAAATAATAGAGAAGAATCAGAAACTTGACATTATTATTGTATCCTAGCCCTGAGCAAATGTGTGCAGATACTTATCGTTTCATTATTGTATTGCAATTGGCTTTAATACACTTGTTATTTATGATCAGACTTAAGTGGCTAGTTTCGTAATAATTGTAATAATTGTATACATTTACAGATACACAAACAATTGTACTAGTACAACTATTATTAGACATACCGTTATTGATGAGAACATTAATTGCTATTTTTCTTAACAGAATTTTATTTGCGAATTCTCGAATAGAAGCCATAGATGTGAGGTCCAAGTGGATGCATCCCACTTTGCCTGTTGTAATTCCATCTGCACGTAATTGCATTATAACATCGTCTGCTGTTAAAAGATTTCTGCATCCTGCAAACAATATTCAGAGATACCAAGTGTTAAACAAATGGGGCAATGGAATGGATCGTATAAAAATTAGGCGAATAATTGCATTTTATGGGTGCAGGGAAGTGAACAATTAATTAATACACATTTTTTCTACAACTAAATAGCAGTTAAGAATGGATAAGCTTGGATCTCCACTATACATAATAATTTGCACTGTTACCCATTAAAATATGCATGTCAGCTAGCAACATCTTTTTTAATACTTCTGTTCCAATTCCTTTAGTACCGCCTGTTAATACTGCCACATCTCTAGACCGTTTCGGAATATCTAAACAAATCCCATGTCTCAATATTTGTATGTGTGTAACATTTTTTGTTTACCATTTACCATAAAATGCCTATGAGAATGTGTAAAGTGTAAAATGTTTATTATACAGAGGATAGTGTATACATCGCATTTATCTGTCGTTTATACAGATATACGTACAATGCCTCAAAATGGAACTACCAATTGACTAAAAATGGTATTTACCAATTGACATATGTAAAGTTATAACCTATTTTCCTTTATACAAATAGCACAGACGAATAAAATGTGCTAGAAATAAATAATTTTTTATATAATGTGAAAAAATCTTACTATCAATAGAAAAAGAATTATTCTTTGCCAGAATATGATCTCGTATCCACCATGAAACCGCAGTAAATGAAAGCTGTATATTATACCATGACCTCTTGAACCAGCACAAAAATCTTTGGCAAATGTTTTCTGAATTTTCTCTGGCTTTTGCTTTACTGATTTCAATTTGAACGCTAATTGGAGCACCACTAGCTACGTTTATAAAATGTTTCTCAGCCATTTTACCCCAGAATAAATGCTTTTTTAATGAACAATAGTCACTCAACTATATTACAAACGATATTTGAAAACTGAAATGAAATACGAAAATAAGCAAACTTGAGAAAGTCAGAGTAATTAATTACTATTCTTGTGACGATCTTAAAATTGGAGTAAAAATGGTTATATCATTTTTAAGCTTCCGTATGTGTAAAGTTGAGTCGAGTTAATTAAAAACGTCAAACTTTTCTCCAATATTTATACTACAAACTTGATATACAGCTATCAGTAAGGTATTTTCCAATATAGCATAGCACATAATATTGCTGTGTCTTACTACTGTTATGCTACACTTCCTCCACTCAAGTAGTAACAAACTATTTAACTGCCAAAACTCGCCTAGTATAGGCGAGACAGTAATACAAACTATCTGTTTGAGTTGTTGACAAACTCCAGGCAAGGGTAATTGTTGATTTATTAGCTTAAATATTTTAACAATAGCGCATATAAGGACGCTATAGGGAGGGAGAAGGTGATTTATTATGTATCAATCTGTTCATTAGAGCTCTCCTTGTTTCATTATTTAGCGTAATCAAATATTTGAGTTTTTCAACTTTAATTGCAGCATTAATTGACAGCATCGATTGGTGCCTGTAGCTGCCTTTGGAAAAAACATAGAGCGTTACACTTTCTTTGAATTTGCACAATTATTCAGAAAAAATATTCTTCGTTCTCACACACATGTAATGCAAAAAGGTGCAAGAGAAACTTATAGGAGCTGCATGTTCGACTATATAAAAATGAGACATCTATAAAAATGTTGACCAGAAGGAGGTAAATATGTGAGAGTGGCATAATGTGACTTATTAAATTTTTGGATGACAACGATAATTAGAGTATTTAAGTTCATCTTAACATGCAAACGATGACAATAATGATTATGTCGGTTTTATATTGCAGGAAGTCAGGAGTTTTTATACTCTACTGGAACCAACTGTCAAACCTAATAATAAGAAATCTTTACATAGGCTAAGAAGCATAGCTAAGTTAGTATTCTGTCATTTAATCACAAGGCTGCATTTATTGAACCGACAAAGTGCATATAATGGAATGTAATTTACTAACATAAATGTATTTGTAAAATTACCTTATTCTGATTTAGAGTATTATCTTCAAGTGTTTACTTGATGAAGGTTTGTAGAAAAACATGTAAACTGAAATTATTGTAATTCAGTGCATTGAAATACTCTGCTCCTTTCTCAGTAATATTCAAGACGATTCACAAAATGGTAAACAAAGAAGGAGTAAGCACAAATAAACAAAAACACGAAAACTGTGGAAAATGAGATTTCCATTTTGCTGTAATTACAGAATCTGTAATATGCGATATAGATATATTGCGGAAAACGATGCTGTGTTAAGAGTAGTGTTAGTACGTTGAGACAAACGATTAAGAGATTGATGAGCAAATAAAATACAAACACCAATTCTTTTGTGCACGTCCAATATTTTCTGAACTAACGGTTGTGTTTAGATCGCCAATAACATTCAGTATAGCTTTCGTCCGAACGGAACTACACAATTGTAGTTTTACGTAAGCATTAAGTAAAGGTTAGAAAGCACTATGTATTCTGTCAATGCTAAAATAGTTAACAGTATCGCTATGTATTTACTATATTGATAAAACAGGATTCTGAGACGATAAATGTTATTTTATATTTGCCCAATGCGAACATTCAGTATTGTCAAGTCAAGCTGGCATTCAAGTTAAGTAAAACAGAACATAGTTCATATGGTTCAGTGTTTGTAGACTTTGTGTACAGAATATTAAAAAAATTCCAGGTGACTGGGATATGATATGGCAATGGCAATAAGCTTATGGAGTTAAATGCTGGGGAAGATACCTTTAAGTCTAATTGTAAGTATTGCTTACAATAGAGTAGGCCAAGTCGGGAAAGCAAAATTATAGTCTTTGTTGACTTATTGCAAAGTAACAATTGTTTTATATTTCATCAGGGGAAATGGATTCCATGAGACTATATACCGCAGCAGTAATTTCGTTTTGGTTTACGACGAATTAATTATTGACAGTAAAATTCTACCAAACTCCTCCTTAATCATGTTAAGATACTTTCTATTAAATAGTTATGTGGGTTACTGGTATTGGTATTCTACTTTCAATACAAAAATAAATACTTTACCTATAACCTAGTATTACCCGCATTCGTGCAGACTGCGATGAATGTCGTAAGGTAGAAAAGTATTATACATACATATACGCAGTGTTAAGGCAGTCGCATTTATGTGCACTCCAATTATTTATTTTCAACTAAAAAGACGTCCGCCGATCCCATGCTACCAATAATTGTTTCAATGCAGGAAAGTCAGGAGAGAATGAGACTTGGTAGATGTAGGTATAACTGTAACACTGTCCATGGAAAGGTATAGGAACATATTATCGAATTTTTGGTGCCACTAGCTGCTGTGCAGTAATAAATAACCTTGCTGCATGGGTCTCGGAGTAACGTTTTAATTATATGTGAAAAAATCATGTGTATTTGTATAAATAGTATAGATTTATGGATTAATTGATTTTGCAACCCACAAATTCTACGTACAGTGTTATTATAGTAAATCTTCTACTTTTGTTTATGTAATGCATTAAATGCATGTATTTGTATAAACTTGGTCATATCGGCCACTTGTATACGTATGGCATAAGTAAAGGTGTGCATCTTTGTGTTGATGCAGTATATATATGAATGTGAGAACAATACCCAAGAAGGTTAAATGTTTCATGGAGAGATCCAATACTATTTAAATTGTAATTGTGTGAATGTAAATGGGTGCTTAAAAATTAATTACCTACCAAGAATTGCAATGTCGTAATAGTACCTTTTCAAATGTTCATCATAAAATATATCCTCGTTGTAATGCTGACAGACGTGTTATGTGTAAAGTGTAACCATCCGTCAAATGGGAGTTTGTAGGTTGGATTCCTACAATCCACTAACTTTTTTTGCTATTTATATTTTGTAATAATATATCTGCCTCGTGTCTCGGTAAAACCTGATTTCTATAATATACTTACACAATTCTTCCGAGGTAAAACAAAGTCTAAATAAATAAATTTCTATTGTAATAGACGTAGCCTTAACGAGACGTAATTATTAATGTACCTATGAATTTATCATCATTGTGACCTAACAAGAAAGTGTCGAAATATTCTGAGTTCGTTCCCCGGGGGTGGCAGAACTGTTTGGGTACATACTTGGTTTGTTGATAGTATATACGGGGTATGTTCTAGGGTAACTTCCCTAGAAGTCAACCTTCTCAGAATAAGGGGAAGGAAGCCCTTTAAGGGGTGTCCCAAATAGTTCCAAAAGTGATCTGAGTGGCTCGTAGTCTATCAGTAGACTAGGTATACTCCTTCAGGCGTAATCAGCAAACAAAAACAATAAATGTCGAAATGATAGTATCGTTCATGCAGGTAGGTGTAATTATGACTGTGAGAATAAATTACTCGTTGTAGTGCAGTTGCATGCATTGTCGAGTAATGATAATAAAACAACGTAACCGGCTAAATGTTTTGTTATTTTACACAGAAAATGTTATGATCACACTAACCACATCCAGGTATTAAAAATGCATTATTAGTATTACACATAGAGCCATGCCATGAATTACTGGTATGGAAGTTGTTGTGATCGGTAATATCTGAATACATTGTACGAATTTCACACTGGAATATTTTTGAAAGCAAAACTGCATTTCTTTTCTCCGACAAAAAAGACAGATAGTTTTATCCACTCAGAGACGAGGAATATGTAATTTTATGGCATGTATCAACTTTATGTAGCTGGTGCAGCGTGGTGCATAATGAAAGGAATTATACAACATACAGCTACAACATCAGTAAAACCACTTTGATATCGTCGGTTTAATATATCTTGAGAAATATTTCATTTAAAAAATTCTTTAAAAAAACATTTCACACATAAAATGTGGTACAAATATTGTTCGTGTATGTCTGTGTTGTCTGTACAATGTACAATGTACATTTTGTATACTATTATTACCATGTAGTGAAATGAATCATCGAGTGATGAGACGAATGGAATAATATGTAATGTAATTTATCAGTTTGCTATATGCCTGCATTGCATGAATTTGTTTGTGAAGTAAAATATAAAATATTCCCATTTGATTAAAGAAGCTTTTTTTGAATAGTCCACATATTTAATTATACCTACTTATTACGATTCTAATTGTTGAAACTGACGTGTGTTGGAGCATGCATAAATTATGCAGACAGGATAATCTTTACATAGAAAACAATAGCACAACCAAATCTCAGAAGGATTTTGTTTTAAATTGTTGTTTCACGGTTGATCATAATATAATTTTATTCTCGTTTCAACATTCATACAATGTATTATTATGTATTGCTCAGTGTATCTCAGTAAATTATTGCGTAACATTAATCGTGTGTTGGAATTACAAGATGTGAATAATACGTGGGATCCGCAAATGACCTTAAATAGTTAGGTAATAACATTATTAAAACAAAATAAAAATTAATAAATATTTGCATAAAATAGTTCAAACTTGTTATTAATAGATATAGTTGTGTTAATTGACTGGTTTCAATTCACAACCATTGCAACGTATCTGCTGAATGGGGAATTCCATAAGTAACATGTAACGCTCAACATAATTACATACGCTATGGCACAATTATACAGCGAATAAAAGAGGTTGTTCTGGTGTTTCTGAGAGGTTTAATAAGCAAATTGTGCCTTGTACTTGTACCTTTCCTGACAATCTACATTTGTCCAAAAATTTGCAAAAAATTGATTATATATTTTTTGTAATGCTGCCGTTTCAATTCTGCAGTGTCATTAACAGTGATTACTGATTTCCAAAACATACCTATAGCCTATAGGTAAGGTATGTATGTAACTGTTTATTATATTATTCAATTTAACAATAAATCAAATATAAAAATCACATCCGCGGGCTGCTCAAGATTTATTTCAACACTGGCTACATGGATTGGAGTCTGTCTACATCATCTTTGATGAGATGACGTATTTCTCAGGATCTTATATTCCTTAATATACACTGTATAAATAACATATTATGTGCAAAGACAAAGATTATAGGTAGGAAAGCGTAATTTGTATAGTGCTCTTTGAAAAGGACGTAGCGAATGCTATTATCCTGAAGGTTATTTTTTGTTAATTTGAGTTAAATTTCGTTATATTACAACCCTGAGCACACGCAATATCCACACGAAAACAAATTATCCCGTGTCAGATGTAATATGATAATAAAAAATATACAATGGAAATATTAAAGAGTAATTGATACATGCATACTATTTTTCTATGCACGGAAAAATAAATGTTCACCGAAAGCATTATAGCACAGAATTTAAGCTTGTTATTGAATGTATAAGTATACTATATATTATTTGTTTGTTTTTCAACCCACTTTGGGAACGATGATTCTGAAGATTCATGAGATGAGAATAATCGTTCATGTTTAGCTAAACATAACATGCATTTAAAAAGTCCGACCCATATGTCATTTTATTGAATTTTAGGATTCCATTCTCATGCGTGCATGCATATCGGCATGCAATAACATATGAAAGATTAAATTCGTTTAATAGCTCTGAATTTTAATTAAAAGTGGAATAAGGCAGAAGACTAATTTAATTTAGTCTGTAAATGTATACATCTGAGTCTGAGATTTTGTTCTAAGATCTTTAGTTTTAGTATTAAATACTAACGCACAGATAATTTGCACAGAGTGAGGATAGTCATCCTATGACAGGGTTATTTAGTATTTATTATTTATTAGTATTTAGTATTTACTATCTATGAAGAATAACATATTGGGAGAATTGGGACTATTCTAATCAATAAGAATCTTTTTTATTTCTTCAAGTTCATTATCTTGTAAAAACTCATGTTAACATAATGTTCATAAGTCTGTGTACAGTGTGCAGGTAGTAGGTAGTAAGTATAAGTAGGTAGGATATTTATTTATAGCTACAGAATGCAATAATGTAAGTATGTAAAAACGCTGCACGAATGGTAGCTCGCTAAAAAAAGTTTAGAATACAGATAGTACCGACGGACTCAATTCCTTTACACACCTGTATATGCATGGCATACTGTTTTGTATTTGTACAGAGGTAATCGTAAGTCGTAGTGGTAACTGTAGTTATGTTTGCATTATGGTAAGAGATGATAATGACCATCAGCATATGAAATTATGATATACTTTATTGAAGCACCCACTTTCTATGCTCTGGCATTTTATTGCATCTAAACCTATGTGATGTATCCGCTGCTCCTATGTAAGTACTTTTTTAAACTTGCCTAGATATTAAGCTTCTGTGTGGTTGTTCTGACCACTTTTGCGAAGAGAAGAGCATCAAAGAGTAAAGTTAGCAAGATGGTGCACATTCTACATATACTTATACCAGTACTTTTCTTAATACCTTTATGTGCACTGTGCATGTAAGTGGCTTAAGATGATACAGTAAATTTTCTGCACACACACGTTTAACAGAGAAACGTGAATCAAAGTTAAGACACGATGGAAATCTTCTCCAACTGGCTTTGCAATTACCTTAAACCTCCTCAGGCAGTCTCACTCACAAAAATCTTCATTAACGTCATGACACAATATAAAAAGTAGGTAACGATAAATGTTTATACAGCAGTACAGTGAATAGCCTCCGCAGTGTTATCACGTATCTCTCTGTGGTCTGTACCTCTTAAAGTTAGAATTGTGAGACAAAGTGCCATAAAGTTCATCAGAGCCCACATTCCATATATATAAAACTGTTTAAATACTTTACTGCACTAAATCTACATGTAATTGGTTACCTTTTTAAAATAACATTAAACTAAATTACCGTTGGTTTACATACAATGAATTTAATTTTTTGACAACATGAGAGTAAAAGCATTTATAGCTATTGATTTTTAGCAAATTGATATAGAACGTAAAATTGTTTACTTTCAGATTTCTCTACTATCGTACCCTATAAGACTACAGACAATGTCGCTGTTACCTGGAAAATACCATCTTCATGCTAGCGAAAATTTTGACGAATATCTGAAGGCAGCAGGAGTTAACTATCTGTTTAGGAAAATTATAATTTCGGCAAAACCAGTAACGGAGATAAAACAAGACGGGAAGGAATGGAGTCTCAAAACCTCTATACCATTCAAGACAGTTGAGATCAAATTCGTACCTGGAGTAGAATTTATATCCGACCATGTCGATGGAAGTGGAAAAAAGTGTAAATCAATCATTCATATTGAAGACAATCGTATGACACATTTAATCCATAATCTACACAACGACGAATTTTTAGAAGACATCCGAGATTTTACCGAAGATGAAATGATTATTACATTAAAAGCTAAGGATACGACATGTGTGAGGGTGTACAAACGAGCTTAGTATACTTAAAACGTGACTACGTGACTGTATAAATAACAATCTTGGCAATGAAGGACCCGCAACTACATTAGTTAGTATTCATCCCTATATGCAAAGGAAATATTTTTTGTCTAGTACCTATTGAAGCAACAGTGCTTATTTACACCATTTACAGCAAAATTAACTTAATTGTCTAATTTAGTACAAGTTTTATATTGTCATTTAAATGATAGTGTTACAGGTGAATTGAAATGTATATAAGTTAA
>JABASD010005167.1:0-13143 GCA_019776165.1 Pogonognathellus flavescens | reverse complement strand
CGGAGCTTTCAGTTAAAAAAAAATTAACTGAAATGTTCCGTTGGCCCATTTCTAACAGTGCAGATGCATAATGATCTTTGCGGCCGAAGACTTTTGTCAAATAAGTCCTTTTTCCCCGATCTGGGGAGGGGGTTGGCTCAAGCCCGGTGAGTCCATACGTAGATACTTAATAACCAATTATGACAATTGACATAAGGTGCCATCATAATTACATGTGTTCATTATTCTTTATAAAATACCGATTGGCCTGCAAGACTAATGACTTCGGCGTTGAAAAAGAAATCTATCAGTACGTTAATACAGACCAGAATTTCCATAGCGTATTGTTCAGGACGTGATAGATAAAGCTATAGTGAAATCAAAAAAGAAAATTAGATGGATATAATATTGCAATCTACGACAATTAATTATTTTCACAATACTATATAACTATAAGTGTACATTGAGAACCTCGTCCACGTAGAATGAGTTATACAAGTCAATACTAATGATAAATAAAATAATATATAATTACTGGAAAACAGTGGACGGTTTCATCTGCTGGATGACTGAAAGTGACAGCAGTGTTGATGCATTCATAACCACTAAAATCTTTTTTGGTGTATATTTTAACTTTAATCAAGGCGACGATGCATTTAGTGAAAACTGCCATTTGTAAGAACAGACTGATGGATATTGGCCATGTAAAAACAATTCCAAACTGACCCACCAATCCGCATATCAGTCGGTGATGAGTAAATAATTTAGGAAGTGAGTAACTCAGCTTTACATGAAGTAATTCTCCTTGATTATCGAAAATAACTACATTCAGATAATAAAATATTATCTTACAAAATCGTAATAGCAAAAAACAAGGGCATATCTACGTAAAGGCTCTCCGGGCTTTAGTCCCTCCAGATTCCGGAAAAGGTCATTTATTTGGTCATTTAAAAAATTAATTAAAAAACATGTTTTACGAAGGGGTCATTTTTTGGCTTGAGAGCCCCCCTTTGCAAAATCCTAGATACGCCCTTGGGGAAAAATGGATTTTTATCTTTAAAAAACATATTTGTGCACTAACACTGAGAAAAGAACAAGCCAAACTTGAGATTCCACATTTCTGCTGAGTTTTTCAACAACAAAGCCATGATTTGCATGAGGGTGAACAAATTTCGGGCGCAATATACGATATAAAGGTGAATGAACAGCCCCGCAATTTGAAATAGTAAAACTGCACTATTACGTCTTGTCCGTATCGACGGCAAAATTCCACGAAAAACAAGCATAGCCACAAGTCCCGAGGATTCTCTTGTAAATCGCGGTGCGTTAATTGCAAAACAAAAAATGGCAATGAGGGCGTAAACGGAAAAATATATTATGTTCGCTTTCGTTACATTCTTAATGCCGCTGACACCACTTGTTTCCATTTCTGTCAATGCTGCATTCCAGCAATTCAGGTAATTAGAAATAAGTAATCCATCTCGTAACACCACCATCACACTCCACAACCCGACAATCACAGCTTGGATCAGTATCCCATAAATCAGTGTTTCGTACTTCTCAAACTCAAGAACTTCAATGGCTCTGTCCGTAAATTTTTATAAAAATAGCATACACATCCCAAACATTCAAGAAAAACATCCGCGAAAAAACATTAAATTTTTCTTTTAGTTTTAAATGATTAGTTTAAACTTACTCGTAATCAAAGTAATCCAAGTGCCTTTTATTTAATTTACTTCGAATTTCCGGTACCGTTTTCTCGGAGAACTTGATGTCCATTATAGACAGAATCATGCAGCAAAGAATTATCCATAATATGAATGTCGTCAAGATAAATATTAACATTTTCTTTTTGCTCAAGAGGTAATCAATCAAATTATATTCGAAATTCATCCCTGTATACCAGAACTGACGGCCAGCGATTTTCGCACACATTATGAACCATTTCAGATGGTGATACAACATCTGTGTTTCATGAGACAAGTTTTCAACCATCCTAGAACGAAAATCAAGCTTAAAATGTAATCTTAATTTAATGAGACACTAATCAAATCATGATATGTACGGAAAATTGTCTAAAATATTCCACAAAAAGTTTTTTCGGGTTCGGGTTGATTTTGATGAAGAAGAAAATGATTTTTACCATTCCATCAACGGTTTGTGGAAATATTCGATAGTTTTTTTGTTAATTATATTTCCGTCTTCGTCTGATGCGTCACTATCTGATAACTCCAGCCATTCAACATCCTTTTCGTGACGAATGTCCCTTTCATGCTTAGACCGTTTTTTCTTCAAAAGACCTGTAGCGGCAGCATGCTCTATTTTCAAATGCTCAGGTACAACTGCTTCCTCAATTTCTCGGTGAAGTTCTTTTGCTGGTAACTTTGAGCGTTTTTTCTTTACGTGATGACCTTTATGAATATTATGATGCCCGGCTGTTAATGAAGCACGATATCCTGACTTCCGCCTTTTGTTTCTCCGGTGATCGGGATCGGAGTGATCGTGATGAACTAGTGAATCATGACGTGAATATCTTCTATGGTGTGTGGTTTTTGAGTTTCTACGATGTTTGGCTTGTTCTTCTGTTTGATTATCTTTTTTTTCTTTATCTTGGTTTCCTCCGCCTGGAGCAGCCTCATTTAATTTAAAATTTCTGGACCAATCTTTAATGTAAAGGGTTTGGTTTGGAATGTAATTTTCTTCTCCTTCCATTTCACGCAAATATTGAATTCGTTCATGTTTTTTGAATATTTCCCGATAGCCTACTATTCTTTGTACTGTTATTTGTTCGTCCGGTAGATAAAAAAGCTTTGGTCGATATGGAGGTAGCGAGTCGCAATTTAGAGGTTCTAGTTGTACCTTCTCACTGAAAATTATTAATAGCCACAATTATCGTTCTTTGTCATTTTGTTATCATTTTTCACAAATAATGTCTACAATTCGTGTTAAAACTTCTTTTTTCAAAAAAAAAAACTTATTAATGAAACACAAGGACGTACCGAGAGGGCGCCCCCCCCCAAATTCCGGGAAAAAGTCAAAAAATGTCTAAAAAACAGCCAAAATTAGCCAAAATTTTCGCATTTTTGGGTTATTTTACCCTTTTGCTCTAATTTTTCGATATATGAGACTCTTTTGCAATAAATTTATTGTATGCCCCTACCAAATACAAATCCTGGGTACGCCCTTGATGAAATATTATTGTAATAATATTAATTTTACTGCCAAAAAGTTTTCCAGAGTAATCTCTCTAACCTTTTGCTTTTATTAACAATATGCATTCATTCCATTTTTACCTACTTTGATGATATTGGAAGAGTATATTTTTTAATAGGTCCAATGTATTTCAATAAGCGCTCCTGGAAAAATAAATTCGGGTTGTGGGCGTGACCAGCATGGACATATCGAGATTTGTCACTATTTTCATAATTTGAGGACGAAACTGATCCAAATAAATCCATGGGATTTTCTGTTACAGTATAAAATATTAATTACTAAACAATATCTATTATCTAACACAAACAGAGGCAATCTATAATTCGTATTATAAGTACAATAATACAAAAGGTCAAGTCAAAACTCTTATTTCAATTTCACAAATAGAGAGAAGCAAAGTTGTCTCTTATGAAAATTAACTTCTAGAGAGAATTTATGTTTAGAATTTTAGATATATTATAGCCTCAACAAGTTGTACTTGACAACAACTACGAACGACTGAGCCATTGTCAATGTATAAAAAAGTACACGCGAAATTAATTACAAAATGAATTTAGTGTGGCAAGGGCAAAAATAATCTCACTAACTTTATGACAACTCTTTACTACTATTCATACGATTGGAGTGGAACGATACTAAAAATGAACTAAAACTTTTTAATATCAGGAGATTCGTAAAATGTTTAAAATAGAATCATACAATACAAACCTAACATTAACTTTACTAACAAAATTATTAAAGTATGCATTGTAATTTGTCGTAGATGTCTTCTTCTAAAATAAGATTCAGCTACTAGTAGTATAAAATGAAAATAGCACGACTGCAGTAAAAGTTCGTTGTTTTTTTGCTCTTCAGTAATTGATGCTATAAAAGTTTCACCAATTTATTAATTTTGATAGAAAGAAATCTGGACAATACATTTAGAATAATTTTTGATAAGTGTATTTGATAGAAATTCAAATATTGTGTAATTATTACGTATCATAATAACTTGAAAGAATTATTCATTTTCCATGCAAAAGCGTGTACATGTAACATTTTACTCATCATTCGACGATTTTTACTTGCGTAGAACCAAATAAAAGTTACATTTCAGGTAATATATTATGATTCTTATTTTAAATAACATGATTATAAAAAATCGAATTTTTAACTATTATACACAAGCCAAGTTGGCTGCGGCACTTGGATTCGTGTTGATTTGCTCTCCCAGAGAGTCCAACAATTCTTTACGGTACTCATCGAAATCTCCGTCGATTTCAGCAACACATCTATCTTCTACAACCCAAAGGAGACAATTCGTTTCTCGGATAAGACGCTCGTCGTGACTGACTATAAGAACGCCACCTTTAAATTCATTAATAGCATCCTGGAGAGCTTCTATAGATTCCATATCTAAATTATTTGTAGGTTCATCCTGTAATCAAATAAATTGAGATTTTCATTAATTTCTTTTCATTCAATGAAAATTGTAAGAATTCTTAACAATTTTCCACTTCCACAAATATACCATTTTGGTAATTTGTAAAACATCATTCGTTGAAAAATGATGAAACATATTTTAAAGCTTTTTCCGTACAACAAAAATCAAGTAGACACTTAATTTGTCACTTCCTCATCCTGAGTAGCTTGAGAATTGTAATTTTTCTACTACTCTGGCAAATGAGAAGTAATTTATTTCGCACAGACTTAGAAGTTGTATATACATAGTATTTCGTACGAAACAACTAAAGCCGTCTTGTGCTAGTGCTACGCATTCGCAGAAAATGAATAAATATTGTATAACTTACCAATACAAGAACATCGGGTGCATTTAATTTCAGTTCGGCTAAAGCCACACGAGCCTTTTGACCTCCAGATAAATCTTTCATTTTTATCGTGTGGGCATAACCAGGCAAACCGAAAGATCCCAATTCTTTCCTTGCCTAATAAAATTTAACAAAACTTTATTAACACAACGATTTCTTTACCTCACTAAACAGAATTCATCTTCACCATTATATTTTTGTCGTAACAATGATAGCCTTACTTTTTCATATGGAAGGTCGTAAAGTCTCATTATATAATCCGCTGGTGATTCTTCTGCTGTTAAATGCTCTCCCGAATGCTGATCAAATTTTCCAATTCTCTGAAAATTGATTTTAAGATTTAATAATACAGTTTTACCAAAATTAGACATTGATAGATGTTAAAATATTTCAAGTTTTGATTTCTAATCACATAAAAATTATTAAAAGACAGAATGACATTTACCAAACGATGGTTTTTTCTCCATTCTCCTTTGGTTGGTTCAAGTACTCCTTTACTTTTTCATATGGAAGGTCGTAAAGTCTCATTATATAATCCGCTGGTGATTCTTCTGCTGTTAAATGCTCTCCCGAATGCTGATCAAATTTTCCAATTCTCTGAAAATTGATTTAAGATTTAATAATACAGTTTTATCAAAATTAGACATTGATAGATGTTGAAATGTTTTAAGTTTTGATTTCTAATCACATAAAAATTATTAAAAGACAGAATGACATTTACCAAACGATGGTTTTTTCTCCATTCTCCTTTGGTTGGTTCAAGTACTCCAGTTAGTAAATTCAAGAATGTGGATTTTCCAACACCGTTAGGTCCTACGATAGCAATTCGCGATTCCATATCTATACCGAACTCCAAGTCTTCAAAAATATAATTTTTTGCCGTTGGATATTTAAAAGATACATTGTGAAGTCCTAAAATTGGCGGCTGTAAAGGAGGGGGATCAGGAAACCTGAATTTCACAATGTAGTCTTTAGGTCGCATAATTAAAGCAGCGGTTGCAGCAGAATCTTCTTCATCTCGGTCATCCTTCTTGCCAGATTTTTTCTTTTTGATAGCCGCTTGTTTCGTGGACGTCTCAGCAGCATTTTTAGACTTTCCGGATTTTTTTAATTCCTTAATTCGTTTTTCTTGTTTTTCAAACTCTTTGATTAACTCGGCCTTCTTTTGCTTGTTCATTTTCTTAAACATGGAGTAATTTCTCTCTGTAATAGTACAATTTCAGTTGATCCAAATGAACGATGTCTGTACAAACGTTGTCTAAAAATCCTTGGTCGTGAGAAACAATCAAGAGAGTCTTCTTCCATCCTTGCAAATAGCTGTAAAAAATAAAATAAATGATGCTTGTAAATATTAAATATACGTTCCAGAATGCCGAGAAAAAATAACAATTATAATTTTAAGACTGATAAATTTTCAAATGACTTTAACAACCACATTACGCCACAAATTAAAGCACTTTAAAATGATTAAACTGTCAGTGTTCCTTTCTTATCCTGAGTATTTAGAGAATAAAGAAATCTAAGACTCTGGCAAAGTGAAAGGATTTCCTTTAGGACGAATATACGTTTTTTTCTTTACAAAAAGGAAAACCAAAGGATCGTCCAAGCAAAATACTAATTCTGAATAAAAATGAACTAATACTTACTTGTCCAGCCAAATGACAGCGTTCAAATCTAAATGATTGGTAGGTTCGTCCAACATGAGCAAAGTTGGTTCAATAAAAAGAGCTCGTCCCAATGAAACTCTCATTCTCCACCCTCCAGACAAATTTTTCGTCGGTCTTTCCATCATTTCCCTTGTAAATCCTAAACCTGATAAAATTCTTCTAGCTTTCGGCTCAGCAGCATCTGCATTGATGGCTTTCAGTTCGTCGTACACTTCATTTAATCTGTCCATGGCATCTTGCAACTTTCTTTCGTTCCTCTAAAAATTATTACACCACAGAAAAGTTAAATTATTGTGTTCTCAGTATAAAATAGTAGCAAACAAAAGAATGATAGAAAAAATCTCAATAGTGATTGTTAGGCTAGGCACCTCCGTATTTGTAGCGTCCTCCAATTCTTTACATTCTTTAAGAAGCGATTTTCTTTTAACATCTGCATTTAAAACAACTTCAACTGCGGATATTTCTTCAGGTCCTACTTCTTGTTCGCAATAAAGTACATCGATTTGACGCAGGGATTTTCAGTTGACGCGCAGCTATGTGTCGTAATAATGTTGTTTTACCGTGACTAAAAATACAAAGTATATATTAAGGGTCAAAAATGAAAAAAACTTTTGTAAATGTTGACTGCCTGAAGTGAAATCAGTTAATCGTAAAATTTACCCGTTGGGACCGACGATACCGTAATGTCTTCCGCTAGCAATATGTAAATCGGCGTTGACAAATAAATCCTTTCCTTTTGCAGAAATATTGAATCTCTCTACTTTAATATCAATAGCGGAATCGTCGATATTCTTTTCAACTTGGGATACTTGTAAAGTTATCTCCGAGATCACTATGGCCCTGCCCTCCTTTCCTTAACATCGCCTCCATTTGTTGAGCGTATTCAGTCTGTCAGTAAATTAATGTTATATTATAGTGTGGCAAAAATGACTAATTTATCAAATAACCAACGATTTGAAGTTATTATATGATATCAAGTGAAATAGAAGAACAGGTATTATTATTTTTATTAAACAATTACTATTGTGTGATTATTTACCTCTCTTTTTATACTTTTTCTTTTCCTTATGTGTCAACTTCTTTTCTGCAGGTTCGTCAGCATCATCTTTGCTGGGTTCCGTTTCTTCTCTTTGCTCCTCATCCTCATCTGCTGGAGTCTCGTCAGCAACAGGAGACTCTTCCTTTTTCTCTTCACCTCTCCCCTTCTTTTTGCCACCTTTCTCTCTGTTTTTTCCTCCTTTACCACCTTTCTTCGGTTTATCTTTTGCAGGTTCTTGGGCTGCCACACTGGGTTTTTCTTTTTCTTCTTCCTTTTCTTCCAATTTTTCCTCCTTCTCTTCTTCAATTTCCTCTTCAATTTCGACTTCTACTTCCATGGGCTCTTCCACCTTCGTCGGAACATGAAATAGTAGATAATATAATATTTGATGATAGGTTCTTTTACAGAAAAACTCAATGTGCATTTTTCAACAACTACAATATTGAAAATTTACCTTGGCTTCTTTCTCTGGACTTTTCTTGTCTTTTGTTTTTGATGTACTAGAATCTACTTCAGGTATTTCAATAACTTTTTCTTCCTTAATTTTAGCAACCGGTTTTTCTACTACTTTCTCCTCTTCTTCCTTTACTTCTTCAGGTTCTTCATCATCGTCATCATCTTCTTTTCCCATCATTTCCTCCATTTGACGAGCAAATTCAAGCTGAACACAAAATGAGTATGAAAACTTAAGCAGTACAATTAAAGCATATATCAATGAAACTAACTGTAACAGCATTTACCTCTTCTTCTAGTTTCTTTTTTTGTTTTCCCGTCAATTTCTTTTTAGCTTGAACCTTCTCTACCACCACGTCGTCTTCTGACTCACTTTCTTTTGCTTCTGCCAGGTTAAGTACAGGTTCGTCATCGTCTGATTGAAAGTCATCTTTGGCTTGCTTTTTGCCTTTTGCTTTCCCTTTGGCTTTCGTTTTGGTTTCTTTAGCAGGTTTTCCCGATGCTCCGTCGTTATTTTTGTTGTTTTCAGCTTTTTCTGCTGCTGCTTTCTTTGCTTCACTTAACTTAAGTTCTTCCATTTGCAAAGCCAATTCTTCCTGCAATAAGTTGAAACCACAAACAAATAAGACACATACAAAAAATACTTGGTAACGCGACAACTACTTCAACACTTTACAAACAAAAACCGAAATTACCTGCTCTAGCAACTTTTTCTTATCCTTATTGGACAACTTCTTGGTTTTAGCTCCCTTTGTTGGTTGTGGATCGTCATCATCATCCTCAATGGGTACGGTAGGTTTTTCAGTATCGTCAGTATCTTTTTTTTTTTACCCCCCTTTGCTTTTCCTTTAGCCGCTGGAGCTGGAGCAGGTGTCTCGGGAGATTCATCATCAGCATCCTCGTTTTTACGACCTTTTCGTGGCATTGTTGACAATGTTGAATAAACAACTATTTTCTATATCTGAAATGAAACCAGTAAAATATATATTATTAAAGCACTTCCCACAACTTAATCCGTTAATTCCCAATTAGTATGTGATAACAAACACGCAATCCAAATATTCAACATTCAATAATAAAACATATGTTAAAAATATTGTTTGTGTAATAAAACTTAATCTCTCACCTTAACAAAATGTTAACTGTTACGAAACATTTATAGTTGAAAGCGATGGTTAAATGTAATGACTAATTAAAAACCGGAAGATCACAATCACAACGTTTTCATTCTGAATCAGTGGAAATTGGAGGACGATGGAAGTCGGGAATCTCTCACACATGCCTGTACATTGTACATGCATGCGTCGGACGTCGGACTTTCTATTTTTCGCACTCTGTAGCAGCCAGGGAAGATATGAGCAGCTGACGCGCATTTTACTTGGTTTAAAATTCTGCCGGACCCCGAGCCAAATAATAATTGTGAAAGGTTTGTAAACAGTTTTTTTAATTACAATAGACAGTAACTTGCAGTATAATTATTATAATAATGACTTAATTAATGTGCGTTTCATTGTACTGTACCCGGTACCGTCTATGCTTAATTTTACTTGGGTCAATCATTTTTTTTGCTTCTAATCTACAGATAAAGATAAATAAAATGAACCAGTGAACGTTTCAAATTCAATGGTAAAAATAATTATGCCTAATTAAACGATTTTTTAATTTTTCAGCCTTTGGATTTCGTATTGTTGACTGGAATCACTTGCTAAAATTTTTCTAACGGAGGAATAGCATTGAAGATTGAAAAGATAAAGGGGAAACAGTAAACAGGTATTTTTATTTGTTAAATTAAAATTCATTTGATACGCTTTTGTGCTAATAATCAATAATACAGATGATGTATTAGGTGTATTTTCTTAAATTATTATTTATGTGACAGAAACTACAATCTAGGATGGCCCACTGACAGTAAAAGAACAACGGACGATATACGATTTTGGAAATATATAAAAGCACCAAAGAATTACAATTTTACTTCAAAATGCAAGCAGCTTTTAATTATACACGTGGATTGCTGCTTCCGTCTTTACGCCTTGGTTGTACAGTAGGAAATGAATTATTTTCTGTGTGGGGGAATAGCATACTAAACAAATGTCTGCCAATTATGCCCTTAATTTCAATCGGAGGAGTTCGATGCAAGCACTCCAAAAGGATTAGATATAATAAAAATATTCATAATTACGAAGACGCTATAAAGTACCACAAATTCGTTTATTTTCCCAGGTTTGAACGTTTATAAAAGGAAATTAATGATAATTTTTATAATTTTGTATAATTTCTAAATATAATTTGGTTTAATAGATTTCCAGATGAAGTAGATCCTCCCTACGAACCCTCCAAATTGTTAATGGTGAAGAGAAATAGATGCATGAAAAGGAAACCTTACTGGGAAGTAGACGCGTTAAAACGTTTAAAGATTTGGCTTAATAGATTTCCAGATGAAGTAGATCCTCCCTACGAACCCTCCAAATTGTTAATGGTGAAGAGAAATAGATGCATGAAAAGGAAACCTTACTGGGAAGTAGACGCGTTAAAACGGTTAAAGATTGCATCAGTAAGTTATTATTAATACTATTAAATCTTTTTTCTGCACAAAGAATACTCCATTACTTATGCAACTGATATTTTATACTCCATAATATCATGTATCTTGTTTATGACTTTAGAAAAGAAACATTGCAATTGTTAAGAATACGCCGGAAATGAACGCCCAGCTGTATTTGATCAAACATCTTGTGGAAATCAAACCTATTACTTTTCCTTATGGAGAACCAACAGATCCAAAATACGGATTTCTGAAAGAAAATGGGGAAATGATTTCCTACAATCTTCTTGAAACTGAAAACATTGACTTACCAACGGCTCAGAAAAACATTGAAGATTTGAGAAAAAAGTCTTTGGAAAGACCATTACTTAAAGAGAGACTTAGAAGAAATTGGTTTTCTAGATACTAGAATCGTTTAATCAGCCTTAGCCAACATTTTTATGCATTTTGAGTGGACATTGAATGATTGTATCTTATTATTTCTCTTGTAATGTTTTTGGTATGTATTATCAATTGTATATTGTCATTCTAAGTAGTAAACATGTAATTTAATTCCATTTTTGAACAGAAATATTTATTGCATACTTTCAATACAATATTTTTTTCTATATAATTTATTTAGCAACTACAAGTTTTAAAATACCTTGCAGCCACTCTGTCACAGACAGAAGGAGGATGTGCACTGCAAAATAAATAGACACAATGCAAACACAATAGGACTGATTGCGGCCGTGATTGGGCTATATGAGGGAGTTGTCGCTGGTTCAGGTTCGGTAGTCGCTGGTTCAGGTTCGGTAGTCGCTGGTTCAGGTTCGGTAATCACTGGATCGGGATCATCACAGAATCCTTTAACAAACAAATCGTTTGGCATTTCGGAATTATTATTCGATTCTGAGTATGTCAGTAATAAATAGATCTAAACTTCTATGTACCCCAAATATTGTAGCACGCTTCGGGCAAGAGCGCGTCTGGTTTTAATCCTCTGGCCACCATACGCTCTCTTTGGTGAATAAGTCTGGGATATGCGTCACGAGTTTTCTTATCAGGGTTTGTCCAAAGTCTTTCGCCCAAGGCTGCTCCTCTTGGCCACAATTTTTGTTCCATATTTAAAGCATCAGTCTACAACACAAAAATTATTCGCTCACAATACACAATTTATTTTACTTCTTAATTATATGTATTTTATGACGATGCTACATCTATAGTTACCTTTTCTGACCACAATGTAGCTTCTCCCCCGAATAATTTTCCGTCGTCATAAAATTTTTGTGCTGCTTCGTCTCCCACGAGATCCTTAACGAACTGGAGGATGTCATGTCCGTAAAGTGTCTAAAATCAATTTTATTATAGTTTACTGCTACAGATTTTTTCTATTTTCGACCAGCAATACAATTCCATGTATATTCTTAATGTGTGTTGAATTGATAATTTACCTGCCAAAAAATCATCGGAGCTTTGTTTTCTGTTCCTCTCCATGGACCATATCCGTGATCAAGATACATTGTGTTATTATTGGAAAAAATAACACGGTAATCATCATTTAAAATGTCTTTTATAACCTCGTCTTTTGCTATATTTACGGACAAGATTTATGTTAGACATTTTGCAATATAGAATACATTTCAAACAAACAAGGGAGTAACTAAAATTCCGAAAGCGATGTAAAAAATGAGCACATTTTTGGAATCTGGGGATGGGGGAGATTGTTCATGTATACATAGATGCCTATATTACTGATTTTTTATGGCATAATATTTTCTTACATGTACTCCACACTTGAATGATGTAATCTTCATTTGGAAGGTACTGTCTTGCTCGGTTGGTCATTTCACTTGTCCAGACAACACTGTCAATGTGATTTCCACCATTCGCCACTTTCAATTCAGCATAGGCTAATTTATTGAAAAGCAAACAGAAAATAAAAGTTTACCTACTGATCCAACATTTATTTCATAGCATTAGAAAAATAAAATGAACCGTGCATTGTTTCTTTTATCATTTATGAAAAATTTAGTGGCTCGCTCATACAAACAGAAAATGACAGCAAACTTTTTACCTCGTTCTTGAAATATACCCCATAAATCCATAAGGTCTGTAGAATTGTTCTGTGTCATCCATTGTGTAATCTCAGGAGACGATAACCAACATCTGAAAGAAATTTCATCTCCTCCTTGATGGAAGATATCTCGATCGAATACTTCCAACATGTCTGCATAAATTTGACCTGAATACGGAAAAAATTCATGCTTCCCATAATTTCGGGTCTGTCTTTCACTGTGATCTTGAAATATATTGTTTAATTTCAAAAAAACTAATTCAGTAAAAATTAATTTATACCTAATACACCGTACATGAATTCGTTGAGAGGATTCAACTGACCACAAGGAGGCTGCAAGCAAATTTTATTTTGATTAAAAAACAGAAATTTCAAATACAAAA
>JABASD010005166.1:0-13148 GCA_019776165.1 Pogonognathellus flavescens | reverse complement strand
GAAACTTTACGAACTCAAGCATTTACATGACACACCACGCGAGCGCTAAGAGTATGTATGCCGTAGTGTAAGAATGCTCCCAACAGTCCTGTGCTTTGTTTCGTCTATACTGAGAGCTAAAAAGGCGCGCTTTGATTTCTTAAGCTTAAAACTCGGAATTTACTATACCCTGACTTGCTTGGTTTTACTTAAGACTTCCACATTTTATGTACACGTTGACACAAGGGTGTATCTACGTTATGGCTCACAAGGCTTGAGCTAACCCCTCCCCCCTCCCTCCTAGATTCCGGAAAACGGGGTTATTTGCAAAATTGGCGACCGAAACCGAATTTTTTCAATTCTTGGATTCTGAGCCCCCATATGCACCCTCATTACAAAATCCTTTATATGCCCTTTTGTTGGTGTAATAAATAAAATCCTCAATTCAAGGAAATAATTTATTTGTTAATGTGTTTAAATACATAGAAAATAGCCTTCATGAAGGGTGAGCTAAAAATTGGTTAACACACCTACTTTTTGCTAAAGCATTCTTATTAGCATGGGAGAAGATTAAAACTAATTGTAAAACTATTAGTGTTAATCTCTATCTGATAGAAAATCTAATCTATTTGTGATGCATAGCAACTACTAAGTATAGTGGGATACATGTATGCGAATGAGTTGTGTGTCTGTCCGTCTACCTGTATGCACGATAACTCAAAACGGTTTGAGATAATGGCTTACAATGTAGTATACATGTTCCGTTGATCTATTGGAAATAAGCACTGGCTTATATATTATTAGTTTTCTCGTTCTAATTCTACCTACTTACTAAAACAAAACAAAATAAATAGTTAATTGTGAAATAAGAATAGTGAATGCCAGTTCTCTATATTATGTACTATAGAGTGGTCTTTAACAGTGTAGTAGTAACAAATTTAAAAAGTTATCACGGTTGTTTTTGAAAGATTGGAAACTACATTAATTTCGTGTCCACTATGGCTAACGCTATAAATGATGGTTAACACTATAATGTTCTCACTCTACCGTCCGTATTTCGTCCAATTCAAAATATTATGATACTACTGATAATGATACTACTGCAGATCTGCAAACAAATAAATCAGTATTATGTATTGTTATCAATGTGACAGTCATTTCCTGTATGCGTACTAAACTGTACTATTGGATGATGCAAAATAAATTTGACACTTAACCATTTGATTTTGTGCATTGTGATTATTGGTCATTGCATATATAATTATATTTTATGCTCTGTCAGTTTGTATTCATAATTTAGGGGAATGAAGCTTAATTTTAACTCTGATGACACAAAACTGACGCCAGTCAGATTAATTCGTCATTGGATACAACTCATGAATTTACATTAAACATTTATTGTAGGGATCCATTACTCAAGCAAGATTAATCCATTACTATACATCATGAAATTACCTAATCATGCCAATCAATTTTGTATTAATGGGTGCAAATATAAAAATTTTTATGTGAATTTATTGATATTGCAATTATCATTTATTGGTAAGTAGTGCACGTTACAGTTAAAATTCCAATATTTATTTTCTCAGCCTATTACTATACATTTTTCGACTGGTTTTATTTTCAATTTTTCCTATTTCAATTATTTGTTCATTTTGCAGCCGTCTGTTGTCAACCATGTCAAGAAAACAGCAACAAACCAAACCCGAAAGATTGTACTAAGTATTACCAATGTCAACATGGAAGTCTTGTTAAAATGACTTGTGGCGGAGGTCTGCATTTCAAAGTAGCTTCAGGATCTTGTGAACTTCCTTCCGTTGCTGGTTGTGCCCCGGGAACAGCAACGGTGAGTCCACCAACATCAATGCCAGTCACATCCACCACTGAGACGCTAAAAACTGCTGCTCCCTCAGTTCCTGCATCGGTAATTCCTGTTACTCCCAGATTTCCACCATCGTCGTTGAAAACTTCAACTCCATCTGTTGTTGAATCGTCGGTAATTACTGCAGCTCCATCAGTTCCTGCAACGTCGGTAATTACTTCCGTTCCATCAATTCCTGTACCGTCGGTAATTACTTCCGTTCCATCAGTTCCTGCACCGTCGGTAATTACTTCCGTTCCACCAGTTCCTGTACCGTCGGTAATTACTGCCGTTCCATCCGTTCCTGCATCGTCGATAATTACTTCCGCTCCACCAGTTCCTGCATTGTCGGTGAAAACTGCCGCACCATCTGTTGCTGCATCGTCGATAATTACTTCCGCTCCAATAGAACCTACATCTACTCTAAAGCCTTCATTTCCTACAGGGTCTGGGGAAAATCCAACAAAGCCAATAGAACCAATGGGTCAGTGCGATTAATTTAAATTCTAATCCGTGTCCTAAAGATTAATATTTTAATTAGCAGGTTCATAATATTTTCATTCAGTAATTATCACCTCAATATCATTCTTTCGGATTGCAAACCCAAATTTTTATGATTTTTACTGCTATTTCATTACCGTATACTAAGTACTAATATATGGTTTAGATTTCAAGGTCATTTGCTATTTCACTGATTGGGCAACAAACCGTAAAGATGATGGAAAATTTGGCCCTGAAAATGTGGAGCCATCTTTGTGCACGCACATAATATATTCGTTCGCTCTTTTGAATTCCACCACATTTCTTATGACAATTGCCGACCCTTACATTGCAATCGATAAGAAATTTTATGACAATGTCGTTGCTTTTAAAAGTAAAGGAGCCAAAGTTATGTTGGCAATTGGAGGTTGGACAGACTCTTCTGATGGGAGATATTCTACCATGGTGAATGATCCAGTTAAGCGAGGGAATTTCGTAAAAAATGCAGTAATATTTTTGAATCAGTACAAATTTGATGGTTTGGACTTGGACTGGGAATATCCTCGCTGTTGGCAAGGGAATTGTACTGCTGGTCCAGAAAGTGATACGACCGCCTTTGCTCAATTAGTAGAAGACTTGAGAAAAGCTCTTCCTAACAAGCTTCTGTCAGCAGCCGTATCTGTTTATAAACCTATTGTGGAGAAAGGTGAGAATTTTCTTTGCAAACATTCTGTATTCCTATTTATATTTTCCTACTGTAAAGTAATAAATGTATATGATACATTCAATACATTTAAATTGCAACTATTTGTATTGAGGAGAAAGAAATAACTCGTTTTCAAAATGAAACAACGCTTTAAATCACAATTATCATGAAATAGTAAAATATTATGTTTCCACTTACATTTCACATATTTTAAGTCAACTACATTTATAAGAGAAGTTCTAACAGCTTGGCAGTTGGCACATTGGTCTAAATGAGTCGATGGAAACAAAAATTGGGTTGAGTTTAATTTTGTAATGTTAAAAAGTTGGGGAAGTAATACAATTAGCAATTAATACGTCAAGTAAAAATTGCATATCTTTGAAGTAAAGTTTTGTCAAATGATAAATCATGTGTATTTTGGCGTTTATAGCATACAATATTCCAAGCTTGTCAAAAAATTTGGACTGGATCGGAGTAATGGCATACGATTTGCACACTGGATATGATTCTAAAACTGGTCACATAGCTCCTCTATATAAAAAACCAGAAGATAACGACGAGTTTTTAAATGTTGATGCCGGGCTGACATATTGGCAGAAAAATGGGGCAGATCCGAAGAAATTAATAATGGGAGTCCCTCTGTACGGAAATTCTTTCTTTTTGAAGAATGCATCAGTAAATGGTCTTAATTCACCTTCATTCGCACCTGGAGCGCCAGGTCAATTTACATCACAATCAGGAATGTTGGCTTATTATGAAATCTGCAAGATGTTACCAACTTATACGGTGGTCTCGGACAAAACGAATGCCGTAGGACCATACGCATACAACGGAACTAGTCCATTTTACACACAATGGATATCTTTTGATGATGCAGCAATGGCACAGGTGAAGGCAAACTATGTGAAAACGAAAAACTTTGGTGGGGTGATGGTGTGGGCTTTGGATTTGGACGACTTTAATGGGAGTTGTGGGAAAGGGAAATATCCAATACTAACTGCATTGTGGAATACATTGAGACCACCACCACTACCAGATGTCCGATCTTTACCTGCTGCACAATGATATGAAATCTGAAGTCCTATTAACATTTTATGAATATTTTGAAAGTATTAAAATGTATATTGATTTCAGAATGAATTTTGTATGTAACATTTATCACTCTCATACTGCTTAATTAATTGAATTTCGTGACGATAACAAGTTACGTTTCAGAATGTTGATGAAATAATATACACACCTTCCTTCATAGTATATAACGAGATAATAAACAATTTGTAACGGTCCAATCAAGTAGCTTAGTATTTAGAGACACTGTGTTTTGAATATTGTGAAATATGACACCACGCACCGTGACAATAATTGTTACGTCAAATGTGTTCACAGAATAACTACTCTGACTACGTGTATTTAGAAATATCAATTCTTCAAGATCTTTAAATTCAGTAGTACGTGTACCAAATTTGGTCTAAATTTCTCAATCCGTCCTTAAGTTATCGAGAGGAAGGACAGACGGACAGCTTTGGTCTTTCTATAAAGTAGCTCCGCTACTTAGAGTGTACGAGAATAATATTTAAAACTTACGTATAATTTCATTTTACTTTCGTATAAAACATTTGAATTGCTCATAGGCATTAATATTACGTATCTTCTCTGTTATATCGTAGCAATACTTACAAGTAAGTCCTGGTACTTATACAAAGACATGTTGAATGGGTTAAAGGTTAATCGATTGACCCCATCTTCTAACTTAACCTCACGCTAGACCTCAATAGTACGTGTAGCAAATTTGAAGTCTTTAGCCTTTAGCTCTAACCGTTCTTGATATTGTGCATGCCGTTATTGTGGATAAGGACACACGGACAGACACACGGACAAAGTGAAATAATAAATACACCGGTCAACACCGGATGTAATGAACAACGAAGTTTCGTAATATTTAAAAGTAAAATTGTTTAGACTTATTTTGAAAACTTGTGTATAATTTCACTTACAATTAGATTTCGTATGAAAATTTACATTCAAATTGCACACAGGCATTCATTTTACGTATTTTATCTGATACCCACAAGTCCTGGTACTTATACAAAAAAGTATTGAAATGGCGAAAGCTCATGCAGGAGTTGATTGACCCCATCGGCGGACTTAACCTCACATTACACCTTAACAGTACGTGTAACAAAGTAACAACTTTAAAGTCATTATCTCAAACTATTCTTGAGTTATCGCGCATATGGACAGATGGACACACAGACAGAGTGAAATCACATAACAACTTCGTTGTTTAATTATGCGACGACAGAAAATCTCTTAATCGTACTTTTTTGGATTCTGAAGTATGACTTATCTTATTAATAATAGTTTATGACTAAAAGCTGGTCATTTTCCGAGAAAGACACTAAGCGTGCATATCCTATAGCAATTTCTTTTCAAAAACCTTAATAAGGGTTATTAAGGGTTATTAAGTCGTAGAGAAGGTTGGTATTGCAAACAAAATGAAAACTAATACTAATAACATAATTATTCACTTAATATAATCCTGACAAACATAAGGAGGATGAAGGAGTGAAAGGGTTGTGAAGAAAGGGTAGGCAATGAAAATAATATGAAGTGAAATAAAATAAAGGCCATCGGGTGTGGCTAATGAAGATTGGGCATTAAGTTCTGATACTCATGACGCCTCTGCAAGCTATATTTTTTGTTTCCATTCGATTACTTTACACTTGAAAATATTCCATATATATTATAATATGTATTTATAATAATATATGTTTGTTTGTACTACAGTGTCTACAATAACGTTACAACAATGCAGTACCGATTCTAATTGAATTCGATCTTATTGGTGTAGTAGTAGCGGATTTTCACAGACAAGATTAAAAGCAAAGGAAAAGATATACAGAGATACATTTTTAAAAATGAATAATATAATCAATAACGTAATTACGAAGAGTATTATTGGTAAATAAGTATATAAGTATTTGATAAAGTAGTGTAGATACAGATATGAAACGGTTGCCTTAATTTTACACATTACATACCTACATGAGAATTAAATATATATAGCGCGACAATAGCGACATGTTGAACTTAGTTAGACTCACATTTCAATAAATGATTACTTGCAACCAAGCATCATGAAGAGTCCTCTGGATTTTAACATTTGTGCACCGAAAACCTCAGAAAATCCCCCTGGGTCAAGGGAAGGATCTTGAAAATTAGCTAGCACCAAAGAAAGCACGAATGAATCACCAATCCACTGCAAAAGTTTAATTTCTACTCCCCTCAAATCTGCAAATATACAATTTGCTCACATTTTCGGAGTCAGGTGAGATTTTGTGTTATTGCGAATGAACAAAAATGAAAATCCAGGGGACGACCTCACAGTGCACGTTGTTAGCGAGAGAGTGTAGTTTTGTATTTGTCGGTTTTTCGCAATTCTGATGAACCGCACCGGGAATTACTTACACGAATGTCTCTGGGTCTTGAGAAGACTGACTCTGATGTCGACTAGAAATGATTTCTGAACGTTTCCACCGCGTAGGGGAGCTCCCAGGTGGAGGAGTCGCGGATGATGTCGTCGGAGATCCCTGTGATTTGTTTGAAACGGACAAGGTCTGAGACTGAGCATGACTTTGACTTTGACTAGAACAAGGTGGCGACAATTCAGTTGAAGTTGTGTCCGCAGAGGGAGATGCAATTGCAGAGGCGCTCGTTGAAACTGCCAATTGATGACGTCGTCTGGTCAATGAGCGACTCTGAGTGTGACCAGTGCTTGGACTAGAAGAGGCAGCATCAATTGGTGAATTGGATCGATCCTTGTCAATTGCTTTGCCGTGAGACTTGGTCTTGTCGGCTTGTTGTTGTCGCAGAAGGAATTGTTGTTTCAACATTATGTTTTCCTGGGAACGAAGCCTCATCTTGGGAGCTATGGATGAAATGGCCATCGTGGGAGTAGTAGAAGAACCTGAAGAGCTTTTAGCTAATTTTTCAAAGTCGGCTGTTTTAGATTTTATAAGTCCAGCAATATTTGCTCCTTTTGTTTCTTTCCCCAGTCCTTTAACTTCTCCACTGCTTATCACATACGGAGTGCTGGGAGTGGAAGTAGCCGGCTGTGTAGCTCCAGCAGTTGTAACTTGGGCTTGACCTGCTGGAGAAGAAGTTCCAGGAGAACTTGCAGCTTGAGATGTTGTTGTTGTTGTTGCTCCCGCAGAAGAGGAGGTAAAAGCAGCAGCCACAGAACTCACTGGAGAGGGATTCAAAGAACTTGAACCTTTTTCCACCTTTGGGTGCAATGTGGGAGTGCTGGAATTGGAGCTGGACGGAGATGGTTGCTGATCCTTTGTGATGTCTTTAAATAATACGGAGCTTGTGGTGGTTGTGGTTGTTACAGTCGTTTGAAGTGCTGAAGAGCAACTTGCCCCGGGAGAATGCTGACTACGTTGACGAGTAGCCGGTGACGCTGATCCAAGAAAGATCCTCGCTGTCATCTCTTCGTAAGGGAATGTAGCTGGGTCATACGGCGGAGAAGCCGGTGGAGAAAATACCGGACTTGAAACTTCGGAGGACGGTTGTCGCAAAGGAGAGCCTGAAAAATTATAAGGGTTCGTAAATTATAACTCACATTTTATTCACTCATTATGTTGCACAATTGCGGAGAAGTGAAATAAAGTGTGTTTACTTATAGGACTCGTGGTGTGGCTTGTTGACATTGAATTTCTAATTAACGCAGAAGAGTCAGTAGAGGCAGAGCGACAACGAGGCTTGACATGAGGGCTGGTCTCCTGTTGAGAATGCTCTGCAATATGATAATGACTGTGATACTGAGGTACACGTTGTGGCTCGTTATTATCTTCCTCTATATATGGAATGTCAGTGTCGTCGATATTCAGTGGAACTGGAACTGGGATCTTGAGAGAAGCCGTTATCACACCACCGGAACCTTCCAGTACAGGTGAGCTTTGCCGTCGGCTCATATTATCTGGAACCTGCACATTGTCATCCAGACACTTATGTATCAAAATATAAATTGAACGTGAACACATTAACCACACGGGGTAGAATACGAATATAATTTATAATATTATTAGAAAGTTCAACAATAATGTTCACCAATACCTTCAAACTCTGATCGGAACAACTTCGCTGACGATCCACTACAGATTCGCCAGTTGTTTTGTTGGATGTGCCTTTATAACTTGATTCCTTCATCAAATTCACAGAATCCAGAGACGTAGCTCGTTTACTTTCATGTAAAGAAGAATCTCGTTTCTTCCCTTTAGCGTTGTCACCTCCTGATTACAAATAAAATCATTTTGATTATCTTTTTTCTCTGAAAACTTTCTTTGAAAATTGCAAAACTTATGTAGAATAATACTCCGAACAGCAAATCACTAAACTATACATTTCACATAAATACAAAGAGTTCTCGAATTAAAAGTCATTAGTTACTTGGTTTTTGCTAAACAGAGTAAATTTCAAATCCTCTTACCTGAATCGCTGGAAGTTCTAGTCTTATGGTCTCCACGGCTTCTGCGAAACCATCGAGATGTGGACTTTGTACTTGAACTGTCCGACTCACCACCACTTTGCTGCTTTTCAACATCAGAAAGCCCACCCGAACGATCTTTACTACCTTCCCTTTTGGTGCTGCCTCGGTCTCTGGTTCTGTCCTCTCTGATAATAACAAGAGTAGTTTATATAATCAGAAAAAGAAGTATAGTCCGTCTCCCGCCAAATATTCTGAAGTATTGGGGATATTATTGATTTCCTGGGAAAATTCCGTAAGATGGACATGGAAAACACTTACTTTGTGTAACCGTGCCCCCCTTTTCCACCACCTTCATGAAGAAGATCCTCTCTTCTTCGAAACATCCTAGCAGAAGCAGTAGCTTCTTCAATATCTGCTAATTCCCCACACTCACTCCCTTCGAAAACGCTGCTCGTTGTTTCAAGCTCGTCCAATGCACTGTGCAAATATGCATTTAAATGAATTTCATGCTTTACTACCGGTGAGCATGCTATTTGTATTTTTTGTAAATAGGACCACAGTAGAAGCGGATATAATACTGACTGTAATCTACCACAGGACAGCAAATCCGTAAATTAGTTTTATGCATACAAAAGACAACCATACTACGGACAAAACCACTATTCTACTATTGCTACAACTAATCAACTTTTTTAGATTTATTAGGCATTAAAACGTCTACGATACACACAAAGGTCTTCAGATTATTAGACAAAGATGTTTACAGCAATTTATAAGTGAGATTTAGCAAACTTTGAAGTTAAAGGAGTAAATCTAACTATAATGACATCAGGCCATATATTTTTAACTAAAGTAGTAAAGTATTTCGTGTTTTAGTTTTTTATTTTATTATAAGCGTTTTAGTAAGTAAATTGTGTTTTTAATAATTAAAATTCTACATTTTTCTACACAATAATTTCCACGCATTGTGATGATGTTCTTTACTTACTCATCATTAACTCCGGACCTTTGTTTAAGAATGCCTTCGATAACTTCGGGGTGAGTATCCATCATATGCAAGTAGACATCATGAAGAAGTTCCGATGGAACTTCAAACAGTTCCTTGTAATTAGAGATCATGTAATTGACGACGTCAATAGAATCGCGTCGTTCTTTGGTCAATGTTGTATTTTCCATAGAAGAAATATTTCCTTCTGTGGGCATGCAAGGTAAAATGTTTGGGGCAATCAGTGTGGCCAAACTGTAACCCTCCATCTTGTTTCCAGGTAGAAGTTCACCTGATATTGTTTCATATTCAACAAGAAAATATTAAAGCCTTATAATGCACAGCTAAATTACAAAATGCTAAGAATTATAAAACAACGTACTGTGAAAACATGTGCTAATTAGTAACAACTTCTGAGTAAAATAATAAAATACCTGTCTTGGTCCTCGAATCCGCAGAATTTTCCACGACTTTTGCAAAAAAGCGTAGCAAAGTGGCAAGTGTGTCACGATTCGGAACAGGTAACAATTGAATTAAATGTTGAACAGCCTCCAATTGAAGTTTGCGATTTCGGATTTCTATATAGAAGGTATATACCATTAAAGTGATGTTAACCATTAATACATGTATTTGAAAAAAAGCAATCTCACTTAGTGTGTTCAGGAGAGGTTGATACAAATCTCTGCAAAGTAGTGGCTCCGGCAAGTCTCTTAAAAACTCTTTCAACAGAGCGGCCACATCATGTGGACTGTGCTCTTCGCCAAAACTAACGCTCTTCCCACCATCAATTTCTTCTCGGAGCTGCAGAAGGAAAACTTGCGTAATTATAGTTACTCCTTAAATAAATTAACTCAATACATTTACATGGCTTCAGTTTTTTGCTTACCTGTCGAATCCTTTTCAACGATGTGCTCACTCGGAATATGCCAGTTGTGTGCAATCCAAAGTCCTCTAGATGCTTCACACAAGCCATTATTATGGAAGGTACTGCTACAGGAGCTACCGGTTGCTGTTCCTGCAAAATTTAACATTATACATGAGCATGCGCAATTAACAATTTACATGGGCGATTTGCATCTAAAACAGGAAGACTAATTGAGTAAATTGCGTAGGTAGAAAACGAAATTATAAACTTTCTTTGTAACAAGCAAATCAGTGGTAGTTTCTAATGTGTAATATGACACATCGTAAATTAAGAAGAATTAAAAGCTCCATACAATCCAGTGTGCAAATATTTCCAACGCTTTAGATACAATAGTTATAAAGCCTGGTATCGTATAGAGTAAATGGTTTTTAAATAAGCATCATTTTATTTGCACGCAGTAGAACTATTTACTTGAAACTTAAAAAGGCCACATGCGTTTAAACATGGATTCTTCGTATAACTCAATTCAAGCAATCGCTCATATTCGGCGGAGCTATGACGTAGGTACGTGATAAATTCTACATGGTCTACATCGGATCCATGGTGTCTCTGACTGTGAGAAGTCTGTTGTGCATTTATGTGCAACTTGCAGTTTTTTGTAAAACACACACACACAAGACACAACATACACTCATTCGGTTCTCCAAATATTCATTCCGTACCTTTTCCTCCTTGGACGCTTCGCAAGTGGAAGAAACGCTATTTCTGCTGCCATTCTGAGATCTTTTGTGAGTTTGTTCCCATTCCGGTTGTGGCGATATGGTGGAAATGCGGTCACATCTCAGTCGATCATTGGCCACACACTGAGCCAGTGTGATTCCAAAAACGAGGCCACTTACTCCAGCATCTAGAAAGCAATAATTTTATTGTTGGCTTAATTTCACTACCTCAGCACTTCTCTCTTGCAAATAATCCATTTAGAAAACGTCTTCAACTAGCATTTGACATCATTGAATCTAATTTTCTTGTCTTAGCACATTATCTTACAAGCATTCTCTGAATTACTGATACAGGTTCATAATCTAATGACAATAATAGGCAAGCATGTAGCCTCTGACTGACGTGGATCGCAGTCACAGTCTTTCATTTAGCAACATAAGATTATCGTACGGTAGCCGCCCGTGACTTTAGCGTCTGAGAACACTAGCGACCTGGTTTTTAATGTCGCACCACTTAAACAGTCCCACCAATTTCTTTAAAGGGTTGTAAACAAAATACTAATTATAAATTGCCGGTGCTTTATTCAGTGTAAGCAATTAAGTAATTAAATGAATGGAATTGTAGAATTTCTTACTCATTATTACACCTAATGCAAAATAAGTGTCATATACAATTCACACCTCTGCAATTATATTGGGCTATTGGGCTATGTGTAACACGTCCGACTGATTGTGAGTGAAACTGGTAATACATTGCACATTTGTTTAATTCAACGCATAAAAGTGTGGACTATTTTCACTAATGTCAGGATAATCTGTGAGAAGTAATAATATATCGTAGTCTATTATTGGATTATAAGGGTATAAAAGAATTAAACAATTGAAATCTATTTTCAGTCTCACAGTGAGACTCTCACTCATTCGGACTTGCGAAATATATTTCATTGAATTTGAAGCCCAATATATTTATAGAGGTACGCATTGAGTATTGCAAGTACTTATTTGGCATAACAAAGAAGCTTCGTTACTTAATAATGACTAAGAAATGCTATAACTCTATGTATTTAATTACTTAATTGATTACACTGAATAATGCACTCACAGTAATTAATGAACTTTTAGTCCCTTTTATATTGTTTACAACAACCCTTTAAAAAAGGTTGTGGGTCTGTTAAGTCATGGGAGGGTAAAAACTGAGCTTGTGGTGTGCTCGGACGCTTAAGTCATTTAAGTCGCTAAAGTCCACCCGGTATGGACGTACAGAAAAACAATAATTGCATAAAGCACAGAAAATTACGTTAATGTAAAAATAAATTTTAGCAGCAGCAAGAAGATGAACTGTCAAGTGAATTCAAAAGTAGTTTTCACCGTGCATTAGAGTATTTCCCTGTTTTAATTAACATATATTCATAAAACTATATCAATTGCTAGCATGGAGCACCGACAATCTTCCGATTTGTAGCTTATGATATTATCTGCCAGAATTTGAATATAATATTATTATATCTTTAAAAATTTAAGAAAATTTATGTGTTTCAACTTTCTAACACCATACAGTGTTTTTTTGTGTTAAGCAGTGTTGAGGTTTTAGTATTAAATTAACAAAGAAAACTGAAATAATAAAGAATTAACAGAAAGTTGTTTAAATCTGTCACAGCTTTGGTTATTTTGAAAATTTTACTTTTACATACCTACTTATAATAATAATTTTCAGAACGAGGCTAAAAAGTGAATTGACATAGTTTTGACGAAATTATCGTGCTTTCAATAATACTTAAATAATAACTTAATATGTAATAAACCGGTCAACACCGGAGTGTAGCGAAACAACGTAATACATAATATTTAAAAACATTGAAACTTAAAATGAATGAATGAATTGAATTATTTCGTAGTTTGTGAAGATATAATAATATTACACTGACTGTTAGTCGACGACTTTATACGAGAAAATCATTTAAGCTTTTGAAAACTTACGTATGATTTCACTTGACTTTCGTATGAAAATTTACATTTGATTTTGCTCATACGCATTGATATTACATATCTCTTTTATATCGGA
>JABASD010005165.1:0-13153 GCA_019776165.1 Pogonognathellus flavescens | reverse complement strand
CAACCCATTTCGACCCAATGTTTTCCAACCCAACCCAACCCATTTTTAATGACCTTCGAAAAAACTGAAACCCAACCCAAATCGGATTGGGTTGGCCCAATTTCTGGGTTTTGGGTTGGGGGCCGGCCTCTAGTTTATAACTATAATGTGTAATGTAATAATATCTCTTTCATTGTATTGTCAAAACGAAAGTATAACAAAACTAAGCAAACAATGTTCACATGTATAATGCAAAAGTAGAAATGTCTCCTGGAAGAACTTGTATCAAAATGCAAATGTTCATGTTCACAAAAGTAGTAAACGTATATGTTATTTAGTTACACTTTAAAATAATACACTCTGTTGACAGATAACGTAGCATATTAATACAGTCAAATAGGAATTAATTACTGTTCTATGTTGCTGTTCTGATAGTCTGATGTGGTAGAAAATATAAAAAAATGCAAAATTGGTCTTGTACTGGTTACATGTAGACATAATGAACATAGAGACAATAAAATGCTTTATGAATATATTGTACAATGTGATATTATGTTCGGAGACGGAAGTAGTGTAAAATCTTACTCTTTACCGTGCTGAGATTAAAATCGAGAAAACCTTACTCTAAAGCAATCACAAAATCTCAAGCATTTGTATTGTATTTTCTTCATATTCTACATAGGAATAAATTACAACCGAAAATATATTATTGGTCCCTTATCTATTAGCATCCATTTCTGCATTTATTTTCCAAGTGTACGCAAAATTGCCACTAACTATAGTGTGTAAGTAATTGGAAGCATACCCATACACATTATATCATATTATTATCATTTCATTATTTAAAAATTTCATCATATAAGACAAGACATGGAATTGCCTTCAATTTGTAATTTCTTTATACAAGAATCAATCCACGCGAATTTTTTATTCATGAATCACTTCTGGCATTTAAACAGTCTCGTCTCAATTTGAAGTTCAAGGTGAATTCAATTGAATGACACAATTAACAATATAAAAATAAAACTCTTGCAGAAAACTAATACACATTTCATACTTAACCAAACAACACAGTACTTCTGCAAACACAAATGAAATATAAATGTACCCTAAAGACAATATAGCACTCTGCATAAATTATTCAATATAGATAGTGCAGAACAATAGATAAAAACATTCTGTCACTATGCAAGTAAAACCATGCGAAGTGTGCACGAGACAAACATTGCGATATGCCATGGAACAGACTTTTTACACACATTTCTTTATGCTGCAATAGTTTATGAAATGAGTGAGCTTCCTCGTCCTTTGTGTACACATTTTGCTTTTAGATGTGGAGCTATATGTGGCTATGTATTTGTTTAGAGCACAGTTGTGTTAAATAGTTGTGTATGGAGTAGAGAATCATGTGGTTGAGCACAAAACACAATTTTGCACATGTAAAGTGAAGGCTGAAGAGATACTAATGCACACAGTATAATACATACGAAGAGAATTCTCTGAAGCAACTCCTTGGTGTCCGAGCAGAGCACGAGCTCAGATCATGCTGATCATATGGATTTATAAAGCAAACCATAACAATATCAGATTTGCTTAGAGAAACAGTGACGAAATGTACAACGCATATTGGTCACATATACACAGACACACAGTGATTCCTTATTCTTAGTTCTTCCTGGTGTGTGTGGTTAATGTAAGTTTTAAATGTACTAATCTGCAAGAAGAATTGTATATTGTATTTGTATATATAGACACATGCATTATTCTTACTTCTGTAAGAAATGCCAGTATTACCTACTCATTAAATATTAAATGGGGTAGAGGAAAGTAAATTATTAGGCTTTACCCACACCGATATATTATTATTATACCCTTCTGCTGCAAGATCAAGTGCATCAAACGCGTAAGTTGTCGAGAATAATCTCTTAGCTAGTACTTTATCGCATTGTATCATTTATATACGCGTTTAATACTGAATGTTAAATGAATGAATATGTCAAACAGATAAAATTTATGTTTATATGAATACTTGATGAATTTATATGATTTAGTTGCATGATTCACTTGTATACTTGTAATAGTAGTCGCTGTTTCTGTGGGTTATTTTATTTGCTTTACTATCCTCTAATATCATCTAGACATCTAAGTATTTTCATTAAAACTTTATTGCACTTTTGTATAATAAATTTTAAGCGAATGACAAATAATACCTTGTCACATCTTTGTAATTATATTATATGATTTCGGATGATTTCTCAAGTAGGAAGCTAAAATTGAGATTGATGATGTTATAATTATTTTAGGTTTTTAGATAAATAAATTGTTAATTGTGAGTCTTGTGAGTGCATAGATGAGTTATATTTGTATGGTCAATACCCGTTTTACAGAAATGTTCGGTTTGGCAGTGGTCCGGTCTTTTACTTGGACTGAATGTGGTGAATCATAAATCATTGTCACTACTTTACGACGAAGCACCACAACAAAAATACGTTTACTAATTTGCAATTTGATATTACGTACACATTGTCACTTATACCGTGCATGTTTTCTCTTCTCCATCTGCAACTGAATATAATTCTACTGATAAAATAAATACTAAGCAGTGACTGTAGCTTTTACAAGAAGGAAGAAATTATGGCTTCTCTTCAGCAGTGCACCTTAAAACGAAACCAATCCTTTCGGATATTTCTTCAGTCTCAAGGGTTTAAATCCAGGTAATAATCGCTATACAATTTTTAGTACTAATACAGCTGAATGAATAGTCCATAATAATACTCCCCAGACTAACTCAACGCACTCTTTGCATTGCGCAGCTTTATATAGCGTATGATTTTATCTGTCATTCTATTCTATTCCATTTTACTAGAGTTGTCATTTATTGATTATTTACTCTGCAAGTTGATAGTTATTTCAGCTATATACGTATTTTAAACACGAATTTTATTCGTGTACAAAAATTGCCTTCTTTACTTTAGTATACTTATAAATAATGTACTTGTTTGTAAGTACTGTATGCTATAGGTATGTGTGAATGTAAAAATATCAATGGGAAAAACGAAAGAGATTATATGTAAGGCTTTTTTATTTCATTTATTGGATATAATATAAGTCTAGTTTTTATTACGTACAAGTCTACAAAACATTATTCATATTTATTTTGGTAATTTTCCTACATATAAACGCATTTGTATTGTATTCTATTTCTAATAACAGATTTAGGTAAGTTTATTAACCGAAACGGATAATGTAATGAGTATATTCAAAAGGTAGGCATTGCATATTATGCGGCATTCATAATTTAACTTATAATCATAATTACGATCATATCAACAACGAATTGAGGATCTACACAGTACACATTGTGCGGGCTTGATAATATATAGTTTTGTGGTATTCGTTGGCATAGTTGGCTGTAGGAAAGAGTTTTAAGATATGAAATAAAATACTAAATGCACAATTATATTGATTTAAACAACATCAGTACGTGATTAGAGAATAGATCATGGCGTAAAGATAATAAAAGAAAGACAGGAGGTAGAAAGCCAATTTGATCCACCCTTCTCTCTGACATTTATTCAGAATATCTGTGTTCATTATAGAAGTCGGGTCATAGATTCCAACACCGGACATTACTGGTCTTGTACGATACCTTCAAAAATCAATAATTATCTCTTTAGTTAGATTCTGATAACTGTAAACAGATTAAAATCTTTTTGACGTGGTTACAGAACTCGACAGTAAGAAATGCAACTTAAAATATGCACAGCTTAACTAACAATAACCTTGATTGCTAATTAATAATAGCGGATATGCCCCGCTTGTAAGGTTTCCCTTCCCAACTTTTAATCATTTCAAATCTAAGTGATTAACATTGAGTAAATGAGTATATTGAACAAAAAAGAGTACACACCTGTTTATGTGGTAAGCGATTAGAGGAACGTTCAACACCAATGAAAACCATTCTCCACAGAAGACGAACAGAATATTGAAAAACAGGTGTAATCCATACTCCGGAAGAACCAACTGAAAACCAATAAAAACGAAACGTCACAGATTTATTTACAATTTACCAAACATACAAATTAAAGGCTGTTGTAACGCAATCACTAAATAAATTCCTTAATTTAATTGGTAATTTTGAATTCGTAGAGTTTGCGCATAGTTCTTAAATTAATGACTAGATTCGTTAAACGAAAATTTCGACTTACCGGATTTAGTGATGTGCATTGTTCTATCGGATTTTTATAGTCTGTTTTCAATTCGTCAAATGCTATTATCTGAAAAAGTAAAGACGCAATAAAACATGTTAGTATGTTTACTGTTAATGTACATACATTGCAGTATTATTCACTTAAAATTTTAAGGTTTCGGATGGATTATGGTAATAAAAATGTTTATTCGTGTATTCTTACGTGAAAAATTGCAAAAAAGATGAGGAAGGCATCAATGATGAGAGCGAGGATGTAACTAAAAGCTGCAAATGTGAACGACATTGTGAATTGTATAATACGGTGCTACTGCTAAATGACTGACAAAACTGTTACAAATTCCACAAAAAGCGTTCGATTAATAGTTTCCGAGACTAGTTAATATAATCCGAATTTTTAACTGGTTTGCCCTTTGTATATTTAAAAATGTCAATGAAGCCAGGCAATCAGAAATGTAAAACAAAATCTCAATAATTACGCTATGTTTGAAAATGGCGGAATGCCGCTTCCCTTTAAGAATATTCAAGAGGCGATTGAGAATGATGATATCGCATTTATTTGTTGAGAATGTAAACGCACTTCGCCCCGTCTTATCTCTAACAGATAAACAGATAAAATTTCATGATAACCAACAACTATCACAAATATGTCACGGTTATCGCTAAAAATTCGTGTTTTGTAGAACAATTGCCACACTAATTACTTTGTGTGTCCTGTTCCGACACAAATTACATTGTCTTATGTCTACTTCTAGCTTTAGCTCATAATATTGCAAAAATTGCATTGTTTCCCAACGCCAAATTCGTTTAGGTAATTTTGACATGTACAAAGTTGAGTCAGCGTATGTTATGTACAGTACAATATTTACTAGGTCAAAAGGCCATAGGTACCAAATGTTAGTCAACTTGTTAATGATAAGCAAAATAAACACCGATAGTAAAGAATGAATATTTTAAGGACTCGCTATAATAATATTGCTTACGAAAGAGTAAAAAAAAATTATTTTATATATTTTATAACGTTGATTCTGATCTGAAAGAATTTTTTGTTTGAAAAGTGGGTGTACTGGAAGGATAATGATCGGTGTCAACGGATTGGGAGTGGTTGCCCGCTACCTAAGTTCTGGAGAGGTTTTTGCTGCTCTAAAACCGTTTTTCTTTGCCGTTCATCCTGACTTGTTTGGTCTCTTTCCAAAAGAAAGGGTAATGTGAAGATTCTTTTTTTTGCCAAATAAATATTCTTTGTCCGTAATAACTATTAATCATAATATGACTAAAAGTACATACCTAGGCATTTTATTGTATTTATCTCCGATTTTTTTAAATTAACCTGTATCCAGTCTCTCGTAAGAATTATGATTATGATTCATCCAGTAGTGCATAATGCGAAGCTTCCTGTTAGTTATTGTAACTGATGACAATTTCAATTTGATTTCAATACTTGGAAATAGTGTATTAACATTAATATAGAAATCGTGGTAATGTAGGTTGTTTGTTCTGTTTGGGGTAGGCTGTAAACGAGGATTCTCTAAAGCACCTGAATGCTTACATAGAGTCCGCCTCGTTACAAAGAGCTGGTCAGTCTCACCCTACCAGATTAACATTTTATTTACGTAAAGAAAATGGAAGTAAAAATAATGGAATGGCTGTACCACCACAACCCCTTACAAAGTTGGATAACTCACGTGAGCCTGCCTTTTGTTGTCCTAAACAATTCCTTTGCTGCATTTTCATTATGATCATGAAATGCGATTACCCGAAATGGGCATTGTGGACTGATAGTAAATTAAACACAGCAGATTGTCAAATATTCAAATATGAAATACACAGTATTAATGTTAAAGATGGGCACATTCTGTGTAATATTTTTTCCTTCAAACATCAAATATTTTAAACCGTTTCAATTTTTTACAAACGTAAATTTTTCAATCAGCCCAACTCACTCAGTTTTAATTTTCCGCTGTTCGGATTTCCAGGCCTTCTCCAATGCATTCCACTGTTGTCCCCATTTTACACATTGGTGAATGAGTTTTGTTTTGTATTTACAGAAATTAAACTTCAGTCGATTCGGATTGATCTGGGTCAAAGCGACGTGAGACGAACTGTTCATTCTATTCTTGAAAAATGTAATTTGCCAACTTCTTATATCGACAGTCTCCCTAAGGAAAAGCCACAGCCGCAAAATCTTAGAGTAGACCCCGAAAATTCTCAGACAAATAAATATTGGGGTGGTTTTCAAGATTTTCAGAACGCTACCAGAGACATAGAAAAGAAAAAATCTACTCAAGATGACTTAGAGTGAGTGTACCTTTTTACACCTTCATAAAAGTTATCGCATTGCTGTATTGTTTTCAAAGTACCAATGGTATATATATTTTTTGCAGAACTTGGCTTCATAAAAATGTTAAGATTGCTCAAGATAAACTTATAGAATGCTGGCCAATTCGCGAAGAAATTGTTCGTCTGAAGAAAAGTATTTGTGAGAAAGTTGGAGTCAAAGATGTGATTTGGGATTGTGGTTGGGGAACACGACATTGTCGTGGATGTCTGCAAAGCTTCCAAGCGTTAGCTTCTCATCACCCTGAAAGCATGGAGATTTTAAGGGGTTAGTTTTCTTTTGAGACTGTGTTTGTGTTTCTTTGAATTAATGTTTGTATTTCCTAAAATTGCACTTCCATGAATCATGTGCAGGAAGAACTGTGATATTCGGACGAGACACAGGAGTAAGTTTAGATGGCCACATTATTCTCAACAGTGGAGAGGTGCGAGCTAATTGGCATGATTCAATAAAAAGAGTGAGCAAACACGATAAAACTCTGTTGAGAATCCCAAGTGTCGAAAAAGCATTGTCTAGAGTTTTAAAGGATATCAATGTTGTTCATAGGTATACTTTTATTTTTTTAACTTTAATTTTCAAAATATTATATAATGATAATAGAAGTTGCATAATAATATAGAATAGGATTTCAGAGAAATATGTTTGTTAAGCAAGACTCGTAGTTTTGTGTTTTACATGTAATTGATGAATTTCTAGAAAATTCGAACCCACAAGGCTGGCTGAAAGTTACGAGACTCACATACGTAAACTGACCACAACGATTGGGGATTACAGTGGTCGCAGGAGTTTTCCAGAGGAATGGCCGGAAAAACTTTCTCATCTTGAGTTGGTAGTTGAAACGTATGTATTTAACTTGTCTCATACATCTTACTTTACGAGTTTATAAATGCACATGCACTAGTGTAGTAATAGTATAAGCATATAAATTATTATTCTTAAGTAGCCAGTAACAAAGCAGAGATGAATTATGGCATCATGAATCTCTTTGTATATTTTAGAGCCGCAGGTCCGTTAATGGTCTCGCCCACCGGTCAGATAATCGTGCCATCTTCCTGTCCTCCTTTTCTTCTCGTAAATTTTATTAGCGAAAATATGGAAGAAGCGAGTCAAAAGTTGTTTGCATACAAAAAGTACGAAATTACATTTTGAAACTGTTTTTATTCTTTTGTATAAATTAGCACGTCAACTTTATTGAATATTTAGACACAAATATGAAGAACGGGACTTGCATGCCAGATGCATCCAGGAATTGGGACTTGTCGCTTTGCAAAAGGATGACAATGTTACACCACATCTCATGATAAATTGCTGTGCTCGTCTCTTGGCTCATGCGGGGAGACTTCAACCAATCCTTAAGGGAACTCACTTATGGATTACAACGTACTACTCAGTTTTGTCCGATGGTGAAATATGTATACCTTGGAGCTGGAAGGAACCCGACTTATTCTAGTATAGCTGCAAGAAAGACTGCAAGAAAAATCGCTGCTTGTCTACCTGAGATATACCTACGCATAATAATATACATACTAGGAAAACAATACAAATACAGAACAGTACGATCTGTACTGTTAAAAAGTTATAATTTTAATCATTGTTTCATTTTACAAAAAAAATGACATGTTATATGAGAGAGAGTCATGAACAGATGAAATGAACAGCTCAGATAGTTTTGTAAATGGAAAGGTATTCAACAATGAAGTGTACCTTGCAAATATAATGACTGCAGCCACTCCTTTGCTGTATGTACTGTTATTAATAGATGTATGTGTGATTATGGGATTATGAGAAGTATTTTATATTGCGACATTAAGTACCAGAGTTACAAATAGTATTATTAGCTTTGTGCTGATCTGTCAACAGCTAATAAAGCTTTAGGTCGGAAATTATATAGACAAACAGTTTTGTAAGAAGGATACAGATAAAATTTCCCTGTCCCTGTGACCCAAAATGAAAAACCACACTGTTATATATGTCCCACTACTCTGAAGATTTTAGATGACTGTGCTTCCTATAGAGTGTGGTGCCTTAAACAAACCCAGTTGGTTGAATAAGTAAAATGTAGATGAAATCAAAATATCTTCCAGTAACTTACATGACTTTATTAGAATGGATAGTCGGAGACAATCTCTTTACCATAGACAGTCTTCAGTGAACTTTCAAAGATTAGTCATTTAGTGTCAGTCAGGTTTTAGCTAAGATTAGTCATTTACTTTACGGTTATGCTTATGTAGTTTTCTAAGAATTACACACTTAAATATTTCTAGCATTGAGATAAAGTGCTTATTGGAAATGTTAGTTTGCTTTGTTTTTCATTTTGAGTCTTCCAGAAAAAGTTGTGTAATTACTAGTTCACATTTTGAATCTAATCTCTTAAAGTTTTCTGTATGTTTTACTTCCTAGTTTACTATTCTACTGCTTACCTATATAAAATTATTTCATGTCCATTTTAGCATGTATTCTTCTGAGTATGCATTAACTGAATCTTGCACGAGGTCCGCCTGTATGGTAACTGTCAAATAATTAAAGTTCGATAGGTTGTTTGTTGTGTTATTAAATTGTATTGACGAATTCATTTTTAACGATTCTGATGTTAATGAAAAATGAAAAATTTATATTCATGAAACAGTTCTACTTTGTTTGTTATTTGTTTTATTCTCAAAATATTCATTTCATACAGTTTATTTAATAGATCACAGTCGCACCTAAATGCATACTATGAAAATGATTCCATGTGCAGGCATTATTGAAAAGGTGCAGCAGATATGATTGACTATAATTAGACCAAACAGTTTGCATTGCATTTAATATTATTATCTCATTCTCACCTGTGTTCAATATCTTCAGTTTACATTTAAAAAACATAAAAATTAATTGAAATTGTAAATCGTCCCACCCACAGGTGCACCTAGTGCACCATGTCATGCATATACATATATGCCAATACTTATATACCTAAATTGATGATACTCAGGATAAGCATTCTGTTTCATTCAACAACTTTATTATCTCGTGATCCGATGTGATCCATTTTTGCCACACGCTGCCAGCACACGCAAAAGTGCAACTGCATTATTGCTGATATTACAGGGTCGAATTAATGAAACGGTTGAATTTTGGACTGTTTTACAATAGTCACTTAGGCTTATTCTATCATAATCAGTCAGATATTGCTTTACTTGTACTTATAATACTCGATAATTTTATTGATTTCTGGAATTTTTATTACTGAAACAATAGCATGGGTGAATGACTGGCAATAAACTGTTCATCTGATAATTTTGTGAGAATTAAGTTTCATTATCTTCTATTATGTAAAAGAAATTACGTGTGCTTTAAAGCATTCGAGGGCATACATGACTATGACAAATATATATTATGTAATTAAAATAATTTCTACTTTTAATCAATTCTGAACAATTGTGAGGCCAAATCCATGCTATTACATAAATCACATCCAGAAAGAAACCTGCTGTTAGAGGGTCCGTAAGAACCACTAGGAACAAAACAGAACAATCCGCTCGTAAGTAACAATAAACTATTTATTCCAAAATTTCAATAAATATTGGAAATGTTAAGACCTGGAGTTACTTGGGAAGTGTATTATAATTTCTCTATAAATTGCTTTTCACTTTTCGTTTGCGACTTTCTCCAGACTTTCACTTTTGTCTCAACTGGAGCTGAATTATATTATACAAGTAGTACAAACTATAATTTGGCACATTCTGAGAGTGCATTGCATAAACGAATCTTTTGAGACAGTAATAATATGTGGCTATAAATTGTCTGTTCGTTTTAACAATACTACAGTAAAACGTCCGCCTCCTTTGCAAGACAAACTGGAAACTTGTCTGTCTTTTATTTATAGTGCACAATTGGGATTAAGGACAAAGAGTCTCACATTTTAGTGATGTGAAACCATAGTTGTAAAGTCAGCATGTATCAAGTAATGTAGTAGGGACTTATTTTTCATTTGGTATTTCATTCATACTATGTACAAATTACACAATTATGTGTATTTATTTGCAGTGTGATTTGATTACAGACTCCATGTACATAGACAGGGCTGAACTGAAGTAATTTTTTATTAGTTAAGATTAGATAAGCTGAGGATTCCTAATAACATCTCTTCAAGCGTGCACGTGTCTGTCATTTTTACCATACTATCTTATAAAATTGATTTTTAAGTAACCAGACTTGTTTTTTTAATATATTTGTGACATTAACCTCATTCGGTACAATGTCACTTTGTCGTGTACTTTGATAATTAAACAATCTTGTTTTCCAATTGTGAATTATTGCCTCTTTAGTTTAATCTAAACAAAACAAGTCAGACTGTTGTTATCCTAAGATAGCTGAGACATGAGACATTTATGTTCTACTACTTTATATTTACTAATAATAATAATGCCATTAATAGAAAAAATTACATTTTGGTGAAAAAAAGAATGCAGTATGCATATGCAAAGACCTGTATGAAAAAGTTACGTGAGGTAACTCACGTAGGCTTCAAGTTATTGTTGTGAGTTCATACAAAACCTGTCGAGTTGTTTTGACACGAAATTTTTGTATTTTCTGTTTATACTCCCCGACCCTTTTAAGTAACAGGGAGGCAGACAATAAAGTAGACACAGTAATGCTTAATAATATCACAAAATGCCATACTATATTCTTCGATAACACACTTACAACAGGCTACAGGTAATTTCTTTGTTACACAGAGATAGCATGTGTGCAATTATGTGACACCATGACACGTACCGATACCATCACAAAAATTGCTTATGCCGAGGCAGACACGTACACCCCTTGGCTATCACCTCAGCTATTGATTTGGTATCTGGAGTTTCAGTTTCAGCTGAAAAAAAGCCATTGATGAAACAACTTTTATAATGGAAAAAATTAAAATGCCATGTAGCAAAATCAAGATTAAAAATGCTAATAACATTGTGCAACCCTTATTAAATCGGAACAAAGTTTCATATGCAGGGTATGCAATGTTAGTAATAATAGTGAAAATTAGTATATAGGTTACATACATACAGCACAGTTACACAGTACCCAGCTTTAGCTTTTACATATAACACAACAAAATATGGTACTGTGTTAGCCATAGTCTTCTGTAGGTGAAGATAAGATAATAGAAAATTATCTTACTCAATTTTAATTTCTTTATTTTTTGTCCACTTTGATGAACACGGTTGGTCACTTTGCTGACAGAATCCTACATCATTTTCGGTTTAAGCAGTGAAGACTTCTACATGAATCTGTCATTATATTACTTACATTTGACTTTCTGTGTAAGAAACACTTAGATTGCCAGATAAAAGTCAATTGCTTTGTTTTGTCACTTAGGCGAGAAATATTAGACATAAAGCTATAAAAGTTACGTCTCTCATTGTCAGTTAGTTTAGTCTCTTCCGTCTTAAACAATCTTCACGGTATTTTCTGAAAACAATATTGAGAATTATAAAATAAGTCAAAATGGTGCCCCCAATAGAAGTTACAGCTTCCAAACCTTACCACATAGACAGTGATAGAAATGAATTGGATAAAACGTCTAAAAGTTCAGAATGGACAAAAGAATTGGTGAATGGTCCATTAAAGCTAACACTTAATCTTCAAAGTACAAATCCACTTCTTTTTACATTCAAGGCAATGGAGTACGCTGCTCGAGGGCCAGTCATTCTTAAGGCTATGGAAATCGAAAGGAATCTGAAACAGGTGCGATGTACTAAAAATCACATTAATGTTAATGTTTACTTGTCTCAGCCCAGCTTGCAACAATAACTTACAGAATGTGTAATGAAATAACATCGATTTCGTAAAGGATACTCGTATTAATAAATAATCTCGTCCAAAAGACGAATGACAAATGAATTCTCATAGAAATCATAAAAAACTTTTTTGATATTTTTTAATCAAGTGAAATCTTACTTAAGTGAAACATTCACAGTATTGACGTACGTTACTTTTACGGGTATTTAATGGGAACAAAATGCAGGTATAAAATTTTAACACGTTATTCTGCTGTTCGCAGGGTACCTCAGACTTGCCTTTCACTGAAGTAATTAAGGCTAACCTTGGAGATGCACACGCAATGGGCCAAAAACCTTTAACATTCGTTAGACAGGTAAATGACATTGTAAAACGACTTCACACAGAGTTTCTTCTGTTTCAAAAGGTTTAATTCTCTGTAATGGATTTGGACAATGCAATGTAAAAAATTTACGGAGAAATGTTAAGAGTTTCTATTTACACGCCTTAAGGTTTTAGCAGCAGTGACTTGCCCTGAGCTACTTGAACAATCCAATTTTCCCGATGACATCAAGGAAAAAGCTAAAAGGATCTTGAATGAATGCAGAGGAGGAAGTGCAGGTACACGACATTTTTATGAATGTAATATAAGCGTAAAATCCGAACAAAGTAAGCCATGTAGAGAAAAAAATGTGTTAGCATACGCTTTCTTCCCATTTCAGTCAAGTTTATATTGTAAGTAAGTACATGTCTATAACAAAGTAAATGTCGAGCTTTGTTCCATTATTCAAAAGAAACCCTTTTTTAGACCTCACGAGGTCTTATGTGCCCGATATGTCTGTCCGTCTGTCTGTCTGTCTGCCTGTCTACACGAT
>JABASD010005164.1:0-13155 GCA_019776165.1 Pogonognathellus flavescens | reverse complement strand
AGAATGATGAATTGAGTTTCCAGGTAGAAGTTGAAAGTGATCATTTTCCAATGCCTGTACTCTTCTATAAATGTTTCCTATAATATAATTTTGTAATAGGATAGGTGAATAGATGCATGAAGTATAAATCATAGTTAAAATTAAGTAATGAAAGTATAAAATTGTAACCAACATGAGTCGGAGGATAGGAAATTAAGTTAATTTAATTAAGTTTTAATGCATTATTAATGGAAATAATTGATATTGATTAATTAACAATGTGATTTTGAATTTGAATGCATTATTGGTGATCTAGTTGTAATGAATTAAACACTGTTGTAATTATATGTATTCGCAACTTAAAATTAAACTTTACTTAATTACTTAAAGTCACAATTTTGGGTTAAATGGTGGATGAACCGGGTGTTGTGTGTAAAAGTGTAGTTGGTGTAAGTGTCATTTTTTAATGAATGAATTAAAGGTCACATTGAATATTAATAAAATCATTGAGTCAAAGGCACATCGTAAATATTTGATAGTTCTTTGTGATTTCACCTGGTGAATTTGGTTTGTATTGTAGTTTCCGTACACCTTGGGAATAATATTTTAATAATAAGTTCTATGTACATTTGTACCTTGGAGACATTCCGTTTAAGAAGGAAGATACTGATCATGGCAAAATCTGACTTCACATAATGTAAATGTACCTATGGCTTTTTCGCTATTACTTTATAATGGTCATTATTAGAGAAAAAGTGTCCTTAAAGTAGACATTGCCACACCTTTTGTCTCTCGCCTTTTACGTGGGGCGCATTCTGCATTGACTTGTGACTCATCATCACTCAAGTCCAAGAATTCTGACCCTGCTTTTTAATTAACCCAACGCGTATCATTGCACTTTCTTTGACTATCAATATCAAATTGCAAATTAAATTTCATGTCGATAACAGCCATTAACTAAGCACAACATTTACATGTCTTTCTAATCATGCACGGCCATAAGCAACCCCCAATGTCCCCCAAAGGAAATATTAATTATGTACATACAGACGATTAACTCAAACCATATTTTTGAGTTTTACAGAAGTTGAAATTCGCATGAATAAAGACGTCTAAATATTGTAGAATATTGCTGTTGCCGTATTACGAGATACACAGAACATACAAGACAAGACAAAATGGAGTGTGTATAGGAATGAAGTGAGTGGGTTGAAAAGGGACAAGGTCAGGTCAAATGCGTCAACTCTGCACAACAAACACAACACATTCCCATAACTAAAATAAAATAAAATAAAGTAAAATAAAATAAAACAAGCAACTCAGCCACAGTCATCGTATCAAGTCCCAATGTTTCATATTCTAATTATGTATCAAGTATATAGGTACTATGATATAAAGTCTAGTGGTATTATAGAAGTTGAAGCTGAGAGTGTTTGTTGCGTCTAATTAAAAATGTGCATTAATGTGGACTATGCCTAGTTAGTGTGTGTTAGAGTTAGCCTGTGTACCTACCTCTCTGTATACCTTTAACTCGCTTTGTGGCTACCTCGTGGTTCTTACAAATGCAAATAGTGCATGTCCACTCAGCCATAACAACATTAAACTTTAATGACGGCATTTCACACACTGTAACTATTCAACTCCATTAACTCTTTTTTACAATCGTCTGATTGACATTAATCATCAATTCCCAATTCCCATACTACACTTTTCTGCCGCCGTCTTCAATCCAACACTTTTCCTTCATTTTATCAATCCATTTTATTAATTCATTTTTCAATTCATTTTATCAATTCATTTTATCAATTCGTTTTATCAATTCATTTTATAAATTCATTTATTTGTAATTCTTCATTCATAAAGCAAGTATGTGAATTTTCCCGTGTTTTTCTGGATTCAAGTAGAAAATTATGATGATTAATGATTAAAGATAATTCAAATTATGCTGTAATGTGCTATTTCCATTTCACATACAATTGTAGAGCTTTTATACACAGCTATTTATAAATGAGACTTTAAATTTTACAATTTAAGATGATTTTGAATATTATATCTAGTTTAATCAAAACCAAAGCAATAATGCATCTCATGAAATAATCGGAAGACGAAACAGGTAAATTTAATAAATGATTTTGTTGCAGATATTTCAGTTTTGTTTTGACCTTTGAAAAGGAATAGGGCGAACTAATAAGGACGTTGTATTTTGGTAAAGCAAGTATGAAGAAATAAAACGAGAAGTTTGTACATTATGATGTGAGTGTTCTTTCTTTTTATGTGAGATTCTAAAAATATCAGCGCTAAGTCTCATCCCCACACTAAAAATCAGTTTTTTCCTTTTTTTATGCTGTTTGGATTTACAGAACATGGAAAAAGTAGATTTATTTTATTGCGATGTTGCTGAAGGAATCACTTTCCGTTTCTCACGTTCACAATCAACTTCTTTTCGTCTGCTCCATGCTCCAATTACTTTCGCTTCCTATTATCAACAATTCTCCCTCACTCAACCTCAATCCCTTCAACTTCTTCTTCTACTTCTTCTCTGTCTTAAGAAAACACACTTTTTCATCCATCATCCATCCTAACCAAATACATCTCACTTTGAAACTCCCATTCTACTCGTCTTTCTAGTTCCATTTCTTTTTCCTTTTTCAGGTTGTGCTGTTTGTTTGGATAAGAATATTTTTGTTCTGTTACAATTACAAGTGTTTCGAGATATGGCTGAAGTATGTAATAGTGACATTAAGAGTAATTTTGCGATAAGTGACTTTGTGTAAAGAGACGTTGTGTGAGATTGTTAGTGAGATGGCTGTGAGTGGCAACATGAGAATTGCATGAGTGAACAACAATACCAACAACAACACTTAATAGAACACATTCGCATATTCATCACATATTCTAATAACTACCATCATGCAATGCAAAACAAAACAAGCAAATGCTCGTGCAGAACAAATATAGGTGACCTGATAATTATATCCAAATCAACACAAAATAAAATACGCTCTTCTCTCTTTCTAACCTTACTCATAAATAAACACAATTCTAACAAAAGTACACGCTAATCATCCACAATTTACATTCTGTAACATCTTTTTCTCTTTTTTTCCATTTTTTGCCACCAAATATTTTAGAGTAAACAAAAATGTGTTTTGAAAAACTTGAGACTACAGAATAAACAACTGAAATGAGTGAAAAAGAAGTTAATTCTGTAATAAAACATCAAAAGCAACATTGAAAAAATCCTTCTTGGGAAAAAGTCTAAATTAGTCATTTGTCTCAAGTTGCCTCGTTCTGAACTTTACGCTTACGTCTCCCAATCTCAGGTTGTTGTAATAAAGTGAATTAAGAACGAACATGAATGAGAACATGAATGTAATAAGGGAATTTTATTTGACACGGGACATTTGGTTTAATTCTTGGAAGAAGAATAAAATGGAGTATGAATGAAGCACCCTGAGTTGGTTCTTTGTTTTGTGTCGCCCTGACACGGAAATCTGCATTAAGCCCTGCCTGTCCAATTTCCACGCAAAAATAAAATTACTACCACCACAAATGCCATATGTGTATCAGCATATGTATTTATTACTATGTTGTATACATTTTTACTGTTTAGCACGTTATGGTTGTAACATGAGTAATGGTAGTTGTATAGTTGTATATACACATAAGACATAAAAGAACGAAGATAAAAGAACAGAATGTAAACATGAGAACTGACGAAGTGGTTGAGAAGTCTTAACTGCACACGAAGGGACTGTTGAAGAAGACTTGAGACTGATTGTGTGTTTTGTTGCAGATAATGCCGTGAGAGTTGACTTTGAATTTATTCCCAATCCATTCAATTCCCTCTCTGCAACATTTCATATCTCACCCATGTATTATCCTTCTTCTTCAACTATTACATAATGCATAATCCTTTCTTGTCTCAACATTCCCCTGTTCAGTACAGTCTTGTTACAGTTTTTGTATATGTAAACGAGCTCCGTGTGTGAGAGAATTGACGACGAGTTCCTCTTCACGATTCACAAAGACACGGCACTTGACAACAAACGGAGCCAAAGCCAGAACTTACATGACATTTCACTCTCGCATAATATAAAAGCAGAAAAGACATTTGTACTTGATCTCAAATTGCCTTTTCTATTTCTCCTCTATTTAGGCTACAAATCCCAACAGCTTTATGCATAGCCATCCATCCATTCAATCAAACATGCACAAATTCCTACATGATAAAATATTATACTCCATACATATTGCATGTGTTATATATTATGTTATATATATTGCATGTGTTAGATATGTTATATATATTGTATGACTATGTAAGAGTGAGAGTATTACGAGTTGCTCCCAATAATAGTGGAATATTTTTATAGGAGTGCAGTGTGGACTTAATTGTTAGAGCCACACAACGTGGCAGGTGTATCTCCCTCTTTAATTAGTTAACACAGTTTATGTGTACTTTGTGTTTATTCCATATACAAAAGTATTCTGAGTCAGTCTCTGTACTTGCCTTACCTTGAATTTTTACAACTTTTCTTCATTCCTTCCATCTCTGCCTCACACAAATCTCTTGGTCTACTCAACATTTAATGTGTCAGTGTTACACATAAACACGTAGCACCCAAAGTGGGGTCACTTCGAACATTTCATGCAGTCACTACTAGTAGTATTCCTATTTATTATTACTCCTAGTACTACTGCATATATTATGCATCGTTTGATGGATTACAGAGACAATGACGACGAATGTTTGTTTGATGATTTGGTTGTGGTTGAGTGAGCTGATAGCGGCTGAGAGAACACAGAACAGGACCAGAAGAATGTTGGAGTGGTTGTAAGAATAGAACTTTACGCAACACTCCTCCGAGACCTGACCTTTCCACCACAACAGTCGTCGTCATTCTTCAACGTTGCCCAAACAAAGAAACGTTGCGTCTTTCGTTGCATCATCTCAGTCAGAAGAAGAATTTTCACATTCGTCCTCCGTCAGTTCCACACAACTCCTCAGACCAAGTCGTCGTCCCCAACTTCAGTCTTCCTCTTCACAACTTCCTCAAATTCATCTTTCATTTATATGGGAGTCGTATCTGTGCACAAAGACACGTCCACTACAAACCGTGTCAACAAATTTCAACAATTGTGCAAGTTGTCCCATCTTTCTCTTCATTTCCATGCAAACTTTTCTTTAGATTATATCTAAATACCTTCAGACAATTTAGGAAAGTTTTGTGGCGATTAATTTTATCCATATAGGGGTGAATTTCGCCGAAATAATTTTTTGGTTTTGTTCGAGTGATTTTCCTGTTATTTTTTCCGCTTGGGACGATAATTTATCATAAAACGGCGTCAAGATGACGATGGGATGTGTGAATAAGTATTTAACCAAACTTTTCTACGAACTGGGAGATCTGATAGCACGATATCCCAAAAGTGTGATTTTCCTTTCCACGCTGATTTCATTTATACTCGGATCAGGAATGCTTCGACTAAAGTATGTCAATAATGTTGAGTATCTCTACACAGTTTCAAATGGACAGGGCAAGTTCGATCGCTTTGAAGTCGAAAAACTCTTTCCTCCAAACTACACAACGAGATTCGACCCTTCCAGAGAAACTAAAATCCTTAGATTTGCAAGGTAAGCAATTTCAAATCATTTTAATTCCTTGGAGTTTTTTAACTTTCGAACTGAAATTGTAAATGATGTATTTGGGATTTCAGAATAATATTTTTAGCGAAGGACGGAGGGAGTTTACTGAATTCGGGTGCGTGGTCTGAAATGATGGAGGTGGATAAAATAATTCACAACGCAGAAATCTCTTGGAAAGGAAGTAAATACAATTACAGCAGTTTGTGTGCGAAGTGGCATGACAGTTGTTATGAAAATGACCACTTGGAGCTTGGGGACATGTTGGGGGATGAAGGGAAGAGCAGCGGAAGTGCCGCAGCCAAATCCAATCAGATCAAACCAGAAACATCCAAAATTCGTTATCCCATTATGTTTCATCCCACAAGTTTCAAAACTCACGTCCTTCCACAATATTTCGGCGGAATCAGTCTCAGCAATGACTCGTACTCCTTGAAAATGGTCAGAGCCATTGTAGTCACTTATTTCATCGACGTGGAAAACGATGAAGACGATCTCAGGTACCAACATTAATTCGTAGAAAAAATAATTTAAACACATTGAAATGAAATATTTGTCATTTTTAAAGAAAACTTAGCGGGGATTTAATTAGATTTTTGAACGATGTTTGAATTGCAGAGGTGGAGTTTGGGAGGCAGAAGTTTTGAAGCGGTTGGCAGAAAAGGACAGCAGTTGGAAGTCCATCAAAGTGAATCCTTTGACTTTTGAAACCTTTTTTACTGAAATGGACCGGAACTTCTTCTCAGCTGTTCCCATCTTTGCCATTACGGTGTTTCTCATGGGATGCTTTACTGTTACTACATCCATGATGGGGGATTGGGTGCGTTCAAAACCCTGGCTCGGTGTCTTGGGAATGATATCTTCCGGTTTGGGAACTCTGTCCAGTTTAGGAATTTTGTGTTTCATTGGAATTCCTTTCATCGGCATCAACATGGCAGTTCCTTTCATCATGTTGGGTAAATCCAATTCTTGCTTTCAATTTTTTTATTTTGCATCTCACAATTTTAAATTTTCCTGACCGACAATGAAAAAACATTTCAATTTGATTTTAAAGTAGCAAACTCTTATTTTGATTTTTCGTGTTTAAAAAATATGTAAAATTAATTGGTTAATTAAAATCGCCAATTAGAAAAAGTGTTGAAAGATTTAAAGTTGATTTTGGAATTTACCTTGGATTTTAGGAATTGGGATCGACGACACATTTGTGATGATGGCCTCTTGGCGCCGTACTTCTGTTCACGACTCTGTGCCTAAAAGATTATCCGAATGCTACGCTGAAGCCGCGGTTTCGGTGACCATCACAAGTTTGACTGACATGTTGTCTTTCTACGTGGGAGTGTTGACTCCGATTCCAAGTGTTCAGATTTTCTCCGCCTACGCAGGAACAGGAGTTCTCTTCATTTACTTTTGGCATTTATTCTTTTTCGGTGCTTGCATGGCCATCAGCGGATACCACGAGGCCGACAACAGACATTCCGTCTTCTGGTGGGTCACATCTGTTCCCAAATCCCAATCCGGTAAATTCTTTCTTCTTTACTAACAAAAAATAAAACAACTTCAATAAAAACATTTTGGTCTTACATTTTTTAATATGATTTTACAGATCACTTGTCTAAATTCCAAAAAATATTCAACACCGGTGGGGCTAATATCAAGGATCCCTTTAATCCGAAAGATATTGTTGACAATTGTGCCATGAAATTTTTCCGTGATGAATTTTCTGCGTTTATTAGCAATAAATTTGTTAAAATCGGAGTGTTAATTATGTTTGCGGGTTACGTTGCGGTTTCTTGTTGGGGAGTGACGAAAATGCAAGAAGGACTTCGTCAGGAACGTCTGGTGTTGGATGATTCCTACATGAAAGATTACATTGAACTGGAAAATCGCTACTTTAGAGACTTCGCTTACAGAGTACAGGTAAGTCTCCCCTGCACGTACTCATATTAACACACAAATTATACTCAAGAACACAAAAATATTTTTCTCATGCAACCTCAATACATCTAACAGATATATTTGAATATTGTTTTTTAATTTAGGTAATCGTGAAGACACCTTTGGATTATTCTTTGGAAGAAAACCAGAAGAAGATCCAGGCGATGTTGAAGGACTTTTACGCGGTGGATGGAGTGATTGAATCTTACAGCGAAAATTGGTTGCGGGATTTCACTCGCTACATGGACACGTACAAAGAACTCTACGAATTCAACATGACGACTGAAGCGGATTTCATCAAAACACTCAAAACTGACTACCTCAACGACAAAATGGTGACCTCACAGGATTTAGCAATGAGTAAAGACGGGAAGAAAATAATGGCGTCCCGCTTCATAATTCAAACTGTCAACTTGTACGACTCAAATGTGGAAATTGATTTATTGACGAACTTGCGTCGAGTGGCGGCGGAGCAAAAAGAGAAGCGAGGCTTGGACGTTTTTATTTTCCACACACATTTCCACTTCACGGATCAATACATGATCATCAAAGACTTGACCATCAAAATGGTTTCCATTGCCGCCATCATCGTCATGATCGTTGCCATCATCTTCATTCCCAATTTAGTCTGCGCCCTCTGCATTCTCTTCTCCATTGCCTCCATCGAATTGGGCGTTTTGGGATTTATGAGTTTGTGGAACGTCAATTTAGATTTAATTTCAATTATTTGTCTCATCATGTGCATCGGCTTTTCCGTTGACTTCTCTGCGCACATTTCCTACGCTTACATTGTCGGGGAAAAAGGAAATTCGGAGGAAAGAGTGTCCGCCGCTTTGTATTCTCTCGGACTGCCAGTTCTTCAAGGCGCCATTTCAACCATCATCGGAGTCATCGGACTTCTCGTTGTCCAATCCTACATTTTTCAAACTATTTTTAAAATCGTCATTTTGGTCATTTGTTTTGCAGTTTGGCATGGGCTCGTCCTTTTACCCGTTTTATTGTCTCTTTTTAAACCTGAAAATGGAATGCGCTTCTTTTTCAAAAGATCTAAAAGCTATTCACTCGGCCATTCGTAATTTAGTCGTTTAAAATAATTTTTTGTTTTTAAATTTATTGTCATTTCAGAGATCATCATTGGTTCATGTGTGACAATGACAATGCAACCTTCTGTTCTGTCAATTTTTATTTTTATTTCTACTTTTGTCAACAGCTTATTTGGCGCTAAAATATTTGGCCAAATGTTTTGCTAAGAATCATTTTTATCAAAAACTACCTAGCTCATTTTTATGTTCCAAGGGAAAATTAACGAAACATGAAAATACTGAAGAGACTTTTTTCTGGAATTTGGGGAGGGGGCGCAAGCCCGGTGAGCCCATACGTAGTTGCGCCCTTGGTACTGACTATTATCAGTTCAATTCAATTTGTTTTCTTCCATTTCCATTTACTGCCAATCAACGCCGCATGGGAATTTAAATTTTACAGATTTTTAATTTTCCTCAATTTTTAATGTTCGAAGGGATGAAATAGAGAAGTAGGTGGTGATTATAAATGGATAGGATATTATTTTCACAATCAATTGCGTATCTAGGATTTTGTATTGTGGTGGAGGAGGGGGGCTCAGGTCGTCGGGAAAGCTCAGAAGCCCAAAAATTACAAAATTTCGGCAACCAATTTTGCCAGGCCTATTTTCCTGAATCTGGGAAGGGGGGGGGGGCTGAAGCCCGGTGAGCCCAAACGCCCTTGTTCTCAATACTAAGAATAAGTTAATTGATAGTGAGTGTTGTAATTTGCTAAGGGTGGAGTGATGAAAGTTTGATTGATTGAGAAGAGGGCACACTGCCATGAATATTTGTATTAGGGACAAGCTTTGTACATTGTAAGAAGCTGTAAAACTATGTGATACCCAAAAAACTTATTGTGGGCCTTATTATGATTTAATTAAGTAAAGCATTTTGTACTTTTCCATAATGTTAAGTTGTGTAAAGATAATTTTAAGCTTCGTCAAACAACAAAACAAAAATATTTATAACTCAACGATTTTTAACAGTCTGACACATGATGTAGATACATAAAAACCAAATGACACTGAAGTGACATTTAGTTTGTAGTTTTATACCATTTGTATGTACTATGTCTTCCTCTTATAAGTAAGTACGCAGTAAAGCACAATGTATGAATTTACGAAACAAATAAATAAACATTCACAAATCACAACGGTAGTCACAGTCCATTATAGTCATTATTGTACTCCATTCATTTCCATTTCAGTTATAAATACAAATAATATATTGCATAATAAAATAAGTCTTACTTGTCCCTTACTTACAAAAAATGGCACATAATGATCTATATAGATTTAAGTGGCACTATTATTTAAATATGTATATTAAGTAGGAACATCATCATTTAATGTCATCAAAATAATCCCTACCCGCCCTCCAGTCACGGGATGCTCCCACCAATCAATGTGAATTCTGTCAAAATTGTACTCGTCAATAATTGCTGCGGCTGTGAGATTGTCTATTGCTACGATCATCAAAAATTATTCATTGCTCAAAAATGTATTATTATAAAAATATAAAAACATCTAGATTGATTGTTTCGTACAAGAGTAAAATCGCTAATGTATTATCATACAGGAATAAAATGGACATCCAGGCAGTCTAGATTCAACGCTTCCTGTACGAGTCTGTATGACATTGCCAACAGACAAACGATGCAATATTACGCAATTTGAACTTTGGATGTTGAACTTGATCTCTGCCAATGAAATTCTACCTAAAAAGCTTGCTGCTTTCAACGGTATCTAAACCATAACGAGTGGACGCCATAAAATCAGAAGACATGAATCCAAGATTCATTTGGTGTATAAATAATTCCTTTAAATCTTTCGTGGTAAGAAGATCATGATTTACAGATCTGAATGGAAGTAAAAACACGCTTTATTTTATTACAGAGAGAGATAGATCCGTTGTTCTTTTTCATGCGATAATGAATTCATGTTTGTATTATTTGATGATCTTCCCCCAATCTTTCATTGCACGTTCATCTGTTTTCTGTTTAATCGTCATATTTTTATGACTGCAGTTTTATAGTACAAACTAGATTTTTTTAGATTCTTATTCGAAATGATAATTTTGTGATGCATAAATTGGCTGTCCACATTTTCCTGTAGTGAAATTACTGAGAATTATTTTAAAATGATTCACGCTTTTATTTCCAGATTGGAGTCTAGAGAGCTAAGACTTCGCTTTTTTCACGCTTCCCTTTGTTGGTCTTACTTCGAAGAAAATGTCTTTTTTGAAACGCGTTGAATCTGGTTGTGCATTCCTGCGTAAAAATTGCGACGCTCAAAATGCGTTTCAGAACGACAAAATGGGCAAACGACGTAACGAACTTGCGCCGGCTTTTCATCCCCCGGAAAATTTTACGTCAATAATTGCGTTGGATTTTATTGGGAAATTGTTGGACGATGAAACGCGATCAAAAATTCTGTTCCACTTGAAACCGCAACCCGGACATGGATTTTATGGCTCTAAGAACATGTACAAATTGGAAAAACTGATTCCGGATGACATTGAACTGACAGGGTTGATCATGTGGACTTTTCTTCGAGACGGAGTAATTGAAAACAATCAACAATTGTTGGACGTGGCCCGACTTCTCATCTTGAACACCGACAAACACGGAGTCATGCAAACATATTTCCCGCCCAGAAGTTTTCGTTCGGGCAGAATAGACGAGGCGATTGCTTGCAGCGCTATGCGACTTTTGTACGCAATGGGTCTTGATGGAGAAGCGGTGGACACAGAAAACCATATTTGGAATTATTTGGAGAAACGCGAATATCTTCAGGGAACCCGCTACTACTTTTCGCCCGATGTATTTCTTTTGTATTTGGCTCGCGCCGTGAAGTGCAGTTCGAGGGCGAAAGTGAAATTTGAGGATTTAATTTATGACGAAGTGAAGAGTCGTTTGGGCTGCAACGAATTTCCGATTGACATTTCTTTGAGGATTCTCACTTTAGATGCCCTGGGATTTCTGAATCGAGAGGACATCAAAGATGAAGTGAACAAGGAACTGAAAACTTTGGAGGGAATGCAAAACTCTGATGGCAGTTTCCAAGAAGACTGTCTCTACAAAAAGGGACGCAGTGACACGTACTTTGGGGGAAGTACCATTTCAACAATCATGGCTGTCGCAGCTTTCAATTGCTTTTGTAAATAAATACTCGTCATCTCGTCACAGTCTCATGCTTCAAAATAAATTTCGAACCGAATTAAAATTACTTTTAAACGTTTTTAGAATTTATTTCAGTGCAATTAATATTTCATTTATAACACATTTATGTATAAGGTTATCCTAGTCAGTAGGTTCAGGCCGACATTCTAAAATTCATGCTCTTCTAATTTTTGCTGCTTGCAATGCAATTAGCATACGTAATTTGGTAAAGGGCATATCGAGGGGGAGCAAATGTGTTCATGTGCCTCTCCCTATTAGAAATAAGGTGTAGTAGGACATTTATATTTTGCCCCCTAAAACGAACATTATCAACCTGTGTCCCTAGAGTCACATTTAGGGATACGCCCTTGAATTTTGCCATTTGGTTTTATCGGCAAGAAATTTGCAGATTTCTATCAATTAGTTAATCCTGAATCAGTGAAATACTTTTGAATTTTATTAGTGGACTATTAGTTAGTATTAGAGTTTTATTATGTAAACAAACGAGTATAAAAATCGAAAGATACCGAATAAAAATAATGATGGAATGTTTTACTGGCGAATCTGCAATAGTATTGAATTGAAAAAATAATTGAAATTAATTTTGCTGATTAGAACAATAATTTGTACATGATTGATTAGAAGGAAATGAGAAGGTCGATGGTGTTATCGAGAGCAATTTGCAAAAATGTGACGACCGTGGTTTGCTTCATTGGGAAAAAGGGTCTGGCCTCAATTGTCAAGGGTCTGCAGCTAAAGGCGAATTTCCTCGAGTATGGATCTGAATCATTTCTCCATTTGGTCAAAAGCTTTGTGGTTCTGGTGTTCAACACGGCTGCTTGAGGAATCATTCCCGCCGCCGCACCCAAAATAATCATCGCGAAAATGGGCAAAATGAGGTAACCTGGGAATGCCATGACGTTAAAGAGTTTGATTGCGCCAAACAAACTGACCGAGAGAAGAATTTGTCCAGCGAAAATGAGGGACGACAGGAAAAGGTTGCAGTGGCGGTTACATTCTTGAAGGAAAGTTGTGAGGATCCGGTAGGCCTTTCGCGTGCGCGAATTTTGGATTTTGATTTCTTGCATTACAGACAACCAGAATTTGACAATTTGAAGAAAGTAGATGGCGGGCAAAAGATAGAAAGTGAGGGCGGACAAAATTTGAATGGCGACCGAGAAGATCCAAATGCCCGACAGGAGGCGGAATGCCAATTTGTCTGAGACTGCAGGTGGGTAGCCCAGGGTTTCGGCCAACAGACATCGGAATGTCACCATTCGATATCTGCAAAACAGACAAATTCGACTACTGAGCCATCTGGTATTTTCTGAGCGCATTTCTGGTTGATCCCGCTCAACGCATTTATTTAGTTG
>JABASD010005163.1:0-13157 GCA_019776165.1 Pogonognathellus flavescens | reverse complement strand
GATGAGGATGATATTGCATATTTAAATGTCGAAAAGCATATCCGAATACCGTTGCTTGAGCGTTTAGAAAAAGCAGGTAGGTCTAGATTTCACTCGTCACAGCCTTTAAATACTAGTACAATTATTAAAGCAAAGCTTTGAAAAACAAATTCTTTTTGGATTATTGTGTATAAAAACTTTAAAAAGGTGTTGGGTACATCTTCAGTGGACATTGGCATCGTAATGGTGGCGCCATGCATAGAGACATTGAACAGATTGTGACTGGAGCTCTTGGAGGAACGTACGACAACGTCCCCAGCGGCTACCGTATTGTTCATGTGGACAAAAATGAAATTTCGCATGAATTTATTTCAATCAATTTACCATCGTATTGCTCTCAGACTGTGTAATACCTTCTGCATTTATATGCATCGGCTTCTATTAAATTTTTTGTGCTTATAATAACCTTCTTAAAGATATCCTCTTATACTGACTATTACCTTACAAGAGTAAAAAACTATTGTGTAAGTATCAGGTATCGTAGTGTACATAGTATAGGGTGACCTGAAACTATACAAAGTATTTTAATTCTGTGTGATGGCCCATTTAGCCTGCCACAACCGTTTCCGGTGAATATGTAAATATTCTTATTTCTTATTCGTGATTTTTCAGATCATGAATTTTTATCAATATCAGATTTAATACAGAATTCGCTTCCTATATTAAGTATTGAATTTACATACAAGTTTTTTAGCATTCTACTGTAGTAAGCAGTAAGTATTACAAACTGATATAATGTTATAGTAGTAAGATTTTATGCCAGCTATTTTTAAGCCTTAAACAACTTGACTTGTTTAGTTAAGTCATATACTAATTTTGTGAGCTAACTTTTTGAGTTTTGTACAGCGTATGGAAGTAGATACCTCAAGTAACATTTTCTTGACACAACGGAGATATCGGTACAGAAAAATGAAGCCAATTATTAAGCAACCTACTTCAAAACTCATCAATTGCAGTAAGATGCATAATGTATTTATAATATTTTATAGAATTGTAAATTTTCATCCATTGAGTATCCAAAAATAAAAATTAACCACAGCAAGATGATATTTATAGCAGTTCTAGGAATAAATAATTTCAAAAAAGAAAAACCGCAAGTTCCTTTAAACAATCCACCATGTTTGGAATATCTGGAGACTGTGAATCACTTGAATATTCATCAAAACCCAAAATTAAATAATAGTAATTTTTTAATTCTCACAATAATTTTGCAACTAATTATAGAGCAATTCATTAATGGACAGCTACCATAAACGAATTCTACTATTAAAATTTTTAGCGAATAAATATGACATACGAAACGGTCAAGGACAACTTTTATTTACAGCCGAAGAACAAATAAAAGTTTGCTCACTTCTATGCGGAATTTTATTTGAGTGGACATTTTTAATCGGATATTTTGCACTTGGACAACCAAGAAGATCATTTAAGATTGACATTAAGGATTTGCAAGGAAGAAAAATCTTTCATTTGAATAATCACTGGAACATGTGCTCCCAATGGATGCAGGGAAGTGAAAATAATACATTTCAGTCCTTTCATAATAGCTTTTATGTCAAAGTTGGGAATTTTAATTTAAACATTCAATTCAATTCATTTTTTCACTGCAATTTACTTTATAAGGCTATTAACTTTTTTACAGACTTTGGAAGTTTTATCTTCAACAGAACAATTGATAGGAACAGTCGAAGAGCTTTGGAGGTAGGAAAATTTCTTAAGGCATTTTTTTCATTTCTTCCTAAAACAAAACATTAATTTGGCATTACTATTTAGTTGCATTCCATTTATGGTGATTAAAAATTATTCTGGGGAAGTGGTCTTGAACATTGAAGGTCCATTCCGAACCATCGCATGTTTCGACGATGTCTTTTTTAAGGTAACAATTAATAATACTATCTTCCGAATCTCCCCTATGATCATGGACGTAGCCAGACTTGCAAATCGGGGGGAGGCAAACATAAGCGATTTTTTTTGATTTGGTATTTTGGAGACATTTTTGATATCTAGTTCCTAAATTGTAGGACTTCGGCCCCGGTTCCATATCCCGGTGTCTCTATGTCCGTGATAATAACAAGCAGTGTTAAAAAAATGCTTTAAATTTCATTTTAGTAATTATAAATTTAATTAATATTTAGAGTTAGTCATGCATAGATATAATATTATGTTAAAGTTATTAGTTTGTTTTTTATGTATTGTATTCTAGATACTTTCAGCTGACGGGAGTACGGAAGTGGGTCGAATAATTAAAAAATGGAATGGAGTTATAAATGAGATTTTTACTGCGGACAAATTCCAGATTTCTCTTCCAGTTGAATTTGACGTGTCCGTGAAAGTGACCTTAGTTGCAGCTTGTTTCCTAATAGTAAGCATTTTAAATCTGAATTTTTCATTTTATAATGATAAAGATTTGTAATAAGTTTTAACGTAAATAGTTTCATTTTTAGGATTTCGCTTATTATGAATCCAGAAATATTTTGAACCTTAATAGACATGTATTTGTGGGAACTTTATCATTTGTTGTCGTGTTTGTACTAATTACATTGTTCTACCCATTACTTCTAATCTTTTAAAAAATAAAATCATTCTAATTGTGTACTTCCATTGCATTGTTATGTCTCGGGATGAAATTATTTGTAATAAACACGTGCATATTACAAATGAATCAATTAACACACTCTCCAAAAACAATTCCATTACGTTTTAATCAATAATGCATAGTTTATCAAAATGTCACACTTAATTGAGTAATAATTCAATGTAACTTTAATGTATCTGTATGTATGACCAGGTATGACACAATTAAATGCTTAGAATCAATCATTTTTGTAACAATATTGTAACATCCTAACATTATTTTTACAGAGCAGATTGATCAGATAACAGATTATTAATTTAATACATCATACTGAAAAGTTAAACCCAGAAAAGTGAAATCATGGGTCCAATTACACTAAAGTAAATAAATCTGAGACTGGCTGAAGTATGAATACCATACCGGCCTTTATTCATATGCGCACGACCAAGAGCGTAATCGGGATTCTGAAATTGTTGGGGGTTCAGAAGTAAAAAATGAGCTCGGGAAAATCCCCTACACAGTTTGGTCAAGTAACCACTTTTCCCCGAAGCTGGATGGAGGGGGGCTCAAACTCGTCGACTCCATAAGTAGATACGCCCGTGTTTTCCGATGATTCAGAAAATATTATTTTCTGCCTAGTATCCGGATTCACGTTCGGATCGAATTACTTAAACAAGTAACAGTTTGCATGTGAGACAGAGTAAAAGCCAGAATTAACATTATGCAACAGATTAAACCACTAATAATAAGACAAACGTTTTGACATTTCCGCTGTATTTTTCATGGTACAAAGCAAAATAGTAAAACTTTAGATAAAGGCACATTTGTAAAAAAACTGTGTAAAATAGTTCACACATGAGAATAATATTATCTTGTTTTATTCGAACTTCTGTGATTCACTATATTATTTATTATGTAGGTATACTCAGTGTATTGAATATTGTAAGTACAGACATTTAAATGAATATAATATTTGCATTACAGTTCTGTAGTTAGAACGCTATCTTATCATCAAATGCTTTTTGCGTGTCTGTTCACTCCTAGATACTTTGTTAACTTTTTACATGCCTACTCAAACTCTGCCACACATTTGTATCAATGTAATTTTATATCGACCAAAGTTGAAATATTGACAATGCAAACAAAAATTGCTTGTCCACACTACACATAAATTCATAAATATTGAATTGTTTACTTATAAAGTTGTATATATCTACTCATACTCATAATATAACTTCTTAAATGTATTTCTCTTTTCTCGCACTTCACTATTACATTATTATTATCAAGTACAAATAACACACAAGTTTGTGTATTAGAAATTATCAAGGGCGTATCTAAGTATGGGCTCACCCAGCTTGAGCCCCTCCCCTAGATTTCAGAAGAAAGGGGTTATTTGGTAAAATTTGCTGCTGAAGGCCGCAAATTTTGTTATTATTTGGCATCTACCCCACCTCCCCAATACAATATCTTAGATACGCTCTTGGTACATATATCTATAATAGATCCGTGTAAGTACAACTTATAACACACGCAGGCACACACGTAGCTTTAGCTTCGTAGAGATGGAATACTTTAAACCGTTCGATTCAAGATTATTGTTTGTATATTTTGTAACAGTTTATATACAAAGCAGGACATGCAAATGGAAATAAAACTTGGAACTACTAACGATTGGATTCATGTTTCGTGGAACAAGCTACAAAAAATAAATGGAGAACAAAATATTGATGTTAGTCATTCCATGTATTGAAGAATGACGCACTTTGTTAGGTAAAGCCAGACAGGTTTATTGCTATAACGGATGTTAGCGAGCAGAGATATACGAGCACGTTCAATTTGTTCATGAAATACGCATCTTGAAAATACATTGTAACATTTTTCAAGTTCGATCATTATCTTTTTCAATTACTTTGCTTTTTGTATGTCAATGAATAATAAATATAATTCCTGCACCTATTATCTTTTACGTGTGGCACTTATTCGTAATCGTTTTCACTGCCTTCACAAATAATCTTCATCATTCGGCTGATAGTGAATCCTTTTTTATTGGTGAATCACTCACTGGAACTGGGATATTTAACAGAAGCTACATACATAGTACAGCTTACACGTAACAAAAATAATTATACACATTCAACGGAACAAGTATACCTACATAATTTATTTAGTAGGCACGTAACTGTATTTGACCTACAAATAACTGAAATATTATTATTCATATTTTTAAAAAATCGTTAAAGAAGAAGGAATTTTTAGAAATCGGACGATAAATTAATTGTCACTGAAATAATTATGGCCGTTACCGTTCAACCTACTTCCAAAAGTAAGTTCTCGTAAAATCATTTCATTCAATTATCATTATTTTAAGAACACAAACATAATTCACTACAACAATTTTTAATTAAATGCTTCATTCATAATTACAAATATTATGGAGCATTAATTTTTTAGTATTTCAAAATAGTTTGTAGCTATTTTGATACAGTAAGTAGTTTGAAACGGGACAAACTTTTCCCTAGTATATTTTATGTGTCTCAAGTATTCTAATAAATCAAAAGATTTAACATTTCAGCTTCCAGTGAATAAAGATACAATTTCTGATGAATTCTATTATGCTAACATCAATTTATAACAGTCTTTCAAATTATTTCTTGATGTTTGAAGTAAAAAATCTACAAACATTTGTTGTAATAAGCAATAACAATGTACTTATAAGTTTATTACTAACTAAATAAAAATGCTGAATATGCCATGTAAAATTGTAGATTTACCTTAAAAAGCATCATTGAATATTTATAAGTATGCGATAATGAAGGGTCCTTGGGGTGGGAAGGGACACGCCACTGGCGATTGCTGGTTGTCAATGGCCTTATGCGAAGTGGATAGATACATGATGGATAGGAAATACTTAGCATATAGTACTATAGCCATAAAAATATGCACCTCTGTATATAACTATACTACACATACAGACACACAAATACAATGCTCGCTTACATAATGGTTGTACAATAAAAAAATATTATACACGAATAAAAAATGAAGAAATATGACCGAACACTAGAGAAAACGTATGTCTAAATAAATCATTTTTAATAGATGTAGTGCATCCCGATATGCACTTTTCTCCGCAAGCACAAGTGATGCCCTTGAATGTCCCCCCGGGTTTGGAGTATTTGACAACAGTGGATCAAATATATATTAAACAAAAGGTGGAATTGTTGGAAGGTAAAAAAACAGTATTACTGAGTACACTATCAGTATACATACATCGTAATAAATATACCACAACAACAGTGTGATTATAAAATTGCAGCAATTTTGGGTTGCGAGACAAACAACAAGTACGACATTAGAAATGGTCTTGGAGAAATAATGTTTAAAGCGAAAGAAAATACGGATTGCTGCACGAGACAATGCTGTGGTCCAATACGACCATTTGATCTTGAAATCAAAGATGCCAATGAAAGAGTAATAATTCATTTGGACCGACCTCTTGCTTGTCAAACTTGGTGTTGTCCATGTTGTTTACAGGTAGTAGAATCAAATTATATTAACAGACATCTTGCAACGTTATAATCAGTATAGGTTAATGAAGAAAGTTATTAATTTGTAAGGGATACATGGATGAAAACAATAAAATTCGAATCTATTTCTTAATCATGTCTTGTTTTAGACTCTGACGGTTTCATCCCCTCCTGGGGCAGTGGTAGGAACGATTGAGCAAGTTTGGAGGTTATAGCTGTGACAATAATCTGTCTTTGTTACTTTGAGAAGTACTAGCAATTAATGTTAATTCTGTTATTTTTTTACTATTTAGCTGCTATCCATCCTTCCAGATTAAAAATGCTGCCGGGGAAGTGGTTCTTACCATTGAGGGTCCTTTCTGTCCCATTTCATGTTGCAACGATGTTGACTTTAAGGTAAGGTTAACGTTTTTAAAGGTTTTAAATTCCACACTGAATTTGTATTTCCACAGAATTCGGTATTTCTTCTTATAGTCTACATAGTGTACATGATCGGTATACAAGCCGTAAGATTTGTAGTGAGTATTGTAAAAATCTATAAACGGGTGGTTTGCAGGTGTTTTCTGCTGATGGCACTGTACAAGTAGGGAAGATTTCGAAGCAATGGACAGGCATTGCAAAAGAATGGCTTACAGACGCTGACAACTTTGGAATTACATTCCCTGTTGATTTGGATGTTCGTGTTAAAGCTACTTTAATTGGAGCCTGCTTTCTTATAGTAAGCATTGTCATTTTTTTAATTCATCTTTGCTTATAGTATGGATAAAATTTATACTTTGTAAAGTGTCTTGTACGTGATTAAAGTAGTATCATCATAATTTAGTAATATGCTCAATTAATCTTGTTGGGATGTTTACAGGATTTCATGTACTTTGAAAAGTCTGGTAACAACAACTAAAGATGAGTAGCCAGCTCTGGAGCATCAACAATTCAGCTTGTGTGATTTATTTAGAGAAGTTAGAATATATTAGAATTAATATTAAGTGGAGACATTAAGAACATATTTAATTACAATTATTGATGTTGAATTGAATTGAATCTTTATTTCAAGTGTATATCTATTAATTAATTAATTGCTAATTATCTTGATTAATCATTTAATACTATACTTACTTATACCTATCTATACCTATGTAAAATGCTACTTTGAATGAGCTAGAGAAAGATTTGCAAAATGAAAATAAACTATATAATATGTATGTGCATAGGATTGTACGTATATTTAATATAGTTCTTGTATTTATTTGTAATAATGATTTCCAGCATGATGCAGTAGTAGGTCAAAGTCGTAACCCTCAAACACAGAGCTATAGAGCAAAGCAACTTAATATGAAATCCGGTTCCTTAAGACGGTGTAACATTTCCATGCGTTATAAGTTCTACTTGCCCTTGATCTCTTTCATGGCATCCCCAACTACAACAAACCGTAGCGTGTATTTCCAAAGCTCCTTGCGTTAATAAATTCGGCACTACTCGTCCTCGTCAACACACATGAACACCTCTAGTACTTCTATGAATAGTTCTGTTTTCTCCGTTTTGTATAGTTTGGGTTGTAATCAAGTTTTAAGTGTGTTTGCAAATTCGTGCTACACAATGAAGGTTTTTTCATTGTTAACTTACATGAACGTGCGCATGAATTATGAAAGCAGAACCGAAGATGCAGTTTAGCATTTAACTAAGGAATACACAATTGCAAATGTATCTCACACACTACAGTTAGTAATCATGAAGTATGAAACTTGCTTGCTTCGTAAATTATTTACTAACCTCTTCTCCTGTACATAATATGTAATATAGCATTTTCATAAGTTTACTATACTATTCTTTAAAAATTGCAGATATTAATTTTCTAGCAGTGAAATGAAAGTTAACATAATTTGTAGCAAAAATTAATTGAAGTGACTGAAAATGATTGCTATACTCAATCAACCTATTTCCAAATCCAGCAGTAAAAACCAGCCCTATATCGTCAATTTTAAAATAATTCTTCAATAACCAAAAACAATATTTTTCTTGAAAAATTGACTTTTAATGAGAAATAGTAATATTGTTTCTATTGTTGTGTTGCAGCGGTGCATCCGGAGGGAATGCCTTATTGTATCTATACGACACAACCACAGTTCATTCCTCTGAATGTTCCACCCGGTTTGGAATATTTGACATCCACAGATCAAGTGTTTATTAAAGAAAAGGTTGAATTGCCGGAAGGTAATAAATATTTAACATTTTGAATGAAGGAGAACTTGATAATATTAACTATATCAGATATGTTATGTAAAAGGTGTATGTGTTTGATAATTTGTATTTTATTCCGACCTAACAAGTATTTTGTGGTCATGAGACAAAAATTGCTTACGAAATTAGCAGTAGTCGAGGGCAAATACTTTTTAAAGCTAACGAAGATGCAGATTGTTGCACAACAATGTTCTCGAGTACGATAAGACCGTACGAAATGGAAATAAGAGATCTGCTGGACAAAGAAATAATACACTTGGACGTAGCTGCTCCGTCAATTTGTTGCTGGTTGCAGGTTCATGATAGTATTTAGTGTATGTGTTTTATAATAACAATAACTGAAGCTGCATTTTTAAGATTCAAATATTTTATTGGCTGTTTTCAGAAAATGACAGTCTCATCTCCACCAGGAACGGTGATAGGAACGATTGAGCCGGTTTGGAGGTTAGGAAAAATATATTATTATTATTACATAATTATGTTTATAATTCGAACAAGGGCGTATCTAGGATTCACAAAGAGGGGTTCTAGAGGTTTTGGGGGCTCAGAGACATGCATGCGATTTGTAGCAAATATTTTTAGCTCTTCATTTTTTTGGAATTCGGAAGAAGGACCAAGCCCAAAGAGTCCTTATGTAGATACACCCTTGTCTTACGTAATACATTGATGTTATGATTATAATATGACTAAAATTAAAATTATTGTGAAATATTTTTAATTGTATAGCTCATTCTCAACTATTTTAATTAAAAATGCGGTGGGGGATGTGGTTCTTAAGATCAAAGAACCATTCTGCTCAAGTTCCTGTTGTAAAACTGACAAAAAATATAAGGTATACCGTTTCTCCTATTCTATATTATATAAATAAATCATTTCCCCGCAGCTTCTTTAAATTTTCATATAAATAATACTGAATTCAGGTTGTCTCAGTGGATGGAAGAGTAGAAGTTGGTAAGATTACAAGGCAATTGAAAAACGTTGTAAAGGAGACCTCTGCAGAGACTGATAAGTTTCAGATTTCTTTTCCACTGGATTTGGATGTTCGTGTTAAAGCCACGTTAATTGGAGCAAGTTTTCTGATTGTAATCAAATTGTAAAAATTCATTGCAAGTTTATGTTCTGTTTTGAGCATAAGAATCAAAATTGATGCTGCATTAATTTTGAAAATTTTGATTTAATCAATTTCTTTTAATCAATTTCAGGATTTCATGTATTTCGAAAGAGCGACTGAAAAGAATTCTTTGTAGATTTTGTTCTACAAAAACTAATACTAATAATGCAACTCACATGCGGTTTTCAATGAAAAACTATTTTATGGAATCATTTTGATTAGTATAATACTTCTATGTACTTGTAGTGGTGGAATGTAGCGTAATAGTAGAGAGTAGCGGTAATGAGTTTACTTATTATCGCTTGAGTCTGAGTTGTCATTATTGTCTAATATCTGCACGGTACAGTTACCGAGACCACCGTATATTTTTGCAGGGCTTGTGAATATGTATGTATTCAATTATCAGTAGGTCACTGCGTGCAAAAACTTTCGACAGTGTTTCATATTATTGCTTCCATATTTGTAGTTAATTTGTGGAAATATTAATGACATGGAAAGTTCTGAAATGTTTGGAAGTGAGCATCATCAAATTGGCAGGGCTAATGAGTATCAGTACTCCAAACGAGAGCGTGCATTTCAAGTAGCAGTGAATGTAACTTATGTTGCAGTAAAATTCCTTGTTCTACCGTACATGGTGTCAGTCTTCCTACTATTGGCAGAGGCATTATTTTCCACCTTTCTTTTCCTTATGGTTTTGCTCTCTTTGATTTTAATCTTGACAGTGTCAGCTTTTCCTAAGATTTCGGCAATACTCGTCATCTTAGCAATTATGCACCTTGTTTTTGGAATAAGACCTTTTGATTACATTCGGAGACGACGAGAGCATTCTCAAAGGCAAAAAGTGAGGAATGAATGAAGTATTTCGAAAGATATGGATTCGTCAAATATCTCCGAATATACTGTGGGAATTATGCAATTAAGTAAGATGACCAACTTTACAGTTAAAGGTCGAAAGTATCACCAACGTGTTAAGGGAATAGTGTCTCAATTGTGTATAATTTAGGTATTTGAATATAAATATAAAAGAAATAAATATGAAAAATACAATGCAATAAATTGACTCTTGTAGCAATGCAAATTCAGAGGCGAAATAATTTTCTTTTATTCCATCAGTATCAATTTCAACGTTATAAACGACATTAAACAATCATTTTTTGGGTTACAATATAATTGTGTTGACCATTACAATGAGTTTTAAGAATTCCTTTCGTACGGAAAGCCAAAGGACAATGAGGACATGAGAAAGGTCGTATATCACTGTGTATTAATTCATGTGCAATTAAAAAAGCGTTCGTTCGGAAATTTTTGTTGCAAATGGAGCATACAAAAGGCTTCTCCCCCGTGTGAAGCATTTTGTGCGTGTGTAGATTTCCTTTTTGAGCAAAACTTTTTTGACATACGTCACATTGGTAGGGCTTCTTTCTCTTATGAATGATTAAGTGTTGGCCAAGAGCACCTTTAAAAGGAAATAATTTGTCGCAGCGATGACATTTAAATTCTTTATCTCTTTTCTTCGTTTTGCCAACAGGAAGTAGAGTTTTAAAAGTCTTCACATCTTTAACTTCTGTAGGGAAGAGCTCACAATCAGTAGAAATGTTAAAAAAATTATCACAAATTGTGTCATTACCGAAGCTGTGGTCATTGAAGGTGTTCTTCGGCACTATACATTCGCTCTTGAAACAGATGCTGGTCCTATTTTTTTATAAAATTATATTCTATTTCGTATCATTGATATTTGTTTTATGGCAAAATTAGTAATAGTCCAAATATTTAATTCTATAGCAGTTATTATTATTATTAATTGCAGTTCTTGTCATAAAGTCATAATAGAGTAGTGCATAATGTAAGAATCATTTTCAAGGGCATATCTATATGAGGGGGGGGGAGCTCGAATGGTTTAGAAAGGGCTCATGCAGAGACAAAAAATGCTTCAATTTTTGTCAATACTACTTTTCCGGGATCTTGAGCCCCCATACATGGATATGCTCTTGTTGATAATTTTATATGCATTTAGTATTTCACTAATTTCAAATACCTATATAGTAAGTATATTTTACAGATTATACACATATAAGGCTTACACTTTATTATTAAAAGTGAATTCATCCACTTGAGAATTAGTTTCAGTTTTTTCTTCATTATTTTCACATTGTCTCGATATTTCAGCAATTTTAGCCCTGAAAAACAAAGTTTATTCGATTAAGGAATTAAATTGACCCTCAAGGACGTATCTAAATTGGGGCATTAGGGGCAAGTGCTCACTCCCAGATTGCGAAAAAAGGGGTGCGACCGAAGGCCGCAAAAAAGCTGCTTTTGCGTGCTGATGACCCCCAGATTACTGGTGCCTCTACCGATTTTATTTTAGATACGCCCTTGTTGACAGTGAATATGTATATAGGTAATGAAATGGTATTTAGGAAATGAAAATAAATAAAAATAATATTAATGTGAGATTGTCATTTTAGCAAATATTTTACCTAACCTTTGTAATTTCTTCGCCAGTCTTCTTTCTTTCCATTGCTCTGCGTGGTTGATTTTTCTATGCTGGATTAATTGAGAAGCTTGTGGAAATACTCTTGTGCAAAACAAACACTTGTACCAAATTGTTACTCCCATTTTGTGTTAAGGTTAAAATTAATTATTCTTTGCACAGCCTATAAATAGATACACTTGTAGCTGTAATAGGTATAATAATAAGTCTAGTGAAGTTAGTGTAAACAAGTTACGGATTTTGAAGTCCTAATAACATGAGATCTCATGTATGAGAGTTTGTTGTAAGTGCAATCGAATATATTATTATATTAATATTAATATTGATTAACTGTCTCTTGCAGTCAGGTAGAACAGATTGAATAAAAATTATTGCAATTTTATGTGTATTATAGTCACACGCACTATATTAATCCTTTAATTTTTAAAAGCTATATTTTCTATGATGGCTTAAGTGCATTGCTTAACAATTACACAAAATTGTTATGTCATATGAGAACGGAACTTCACGTGGAGTTGTACTCGTTTTGTTCAAAACACATGGATTGCCGGTAAAGAAGAATATTTGCTTACAAGACATAAAATATCACATTACGCCCTCGGGCACCGTCTCTCTGTACTCTGTAGAGACTTTCACATATGTCCTGTCCGTGTAAGTTGATGAAGAGTAACTGTACTTAGTACTTACAGACTGAAACTGTCGTAATATGTCAAATTAAATATGCACAGCCTGTTAAGTATAATATTATAATATCTTTATCTACTCTACCGAATACAGATAATAATTGTGGACATGTTAAGTATTAAAACTTGATACTTATAGTATTTTGTTAAGATGTGATCTTAAGCCGACGACGATGGACAAACATGTTATAAGCAAAAAATCATCACTTTTATCTTACCATGTCGTATGCATTTCTTGAGTTTTTGTGTATAAAATATATCTGTGTATAGAAATGAATTAAACCTTTGTAAGTCATAGTCACATTGTGCATGTTAAGTCATATTTTACGATATGCTTAAATGATAGTACTACACTTAGTGTACTTACACAATAACATAAACAACGCTCACTTGGGCAATAACCGATATAATATTACTAGTGGTGAGGCCCTTTGCTACGCAAAAACACCCTTACCCCAGACTGGTGGAAGCTAACTTATCAGTGCCACAATCA
>JABASD010005162.1:0-13161 GCA_019776165.1 Pogonognathellus flavescens | reverse complement strand
GAATAATGTTTGTATTTGATTTTTTAATTGAGTATTCATAATGTCACGGTTTGCAGCAATAACAAAAAGCCGAGGTTTTGTGAGTCGTAAGATTTTCGGTTAGTTAGATATTGATTGCAGGCATACTTAGGTAAGTAAAAAACATCTTAATTTTGTTTGAAAGTAACCAGTTTTAAAAAATGTAAATTTTTTTACTCCTGGAGGATTAAATCCAGAGAGAAATTTGGACAAAGGATCTCGTAAATATAGTCAGTTGAAGGAGATGGAATACAATGAATTGGTATCCACTGAGAATTCCAAAAGTAATGAAAACTTGAAGAAAAAAGCAAATGAAAATGATACCATGAGTGAAGAGAACTATTGCTTAGGACTTTCCAAGAGACAATGTGTCGTTTTCATTGTTCTTCTTATGGTGGGCTTCTTTGCCGGTGTGGTTTACTCCATAAAGGGACCATTTTACCCCAGAGAGGTGTTTTTACACATTTTGAACAAATTTTCACAATTTTTATATCATTTGATAAACAAGGTTTTTAATAAAAGAAAGGAAAAATATTACGAGTTAATAATTACAGTATTTTATAGGCAGAACTGAAAGGAGCGTCAGCTACACAATACGGGCTAGTTTTTGGCGTGTTTGAGTTAACAAAATGTGTCGCGTCTCCAATTTATGGTCATTTTGTAAGAAAAAAGGAAATTTCCCTAAACACCAACTTAACGTACAAAATTTTCAGTTACAAATGAATATAATCATTTAAAGTACCTATCTTAAATATTGCATTTGTTTTGTTCAGATGAAAAAATTAGGCTCAAGAAATGTTTTTTATTTTGGAATTTTAACAGTGGCGTTGTGCTCCATATTTTTCGGGCAAGTTTTAATCGTAAAATGAAATAGAATATGGATTTCATGAATTAATTAACTTATGGAATATTATTGGCTGTATAATTTTTACATTTGTATATTTTAGTTTGTTACATGAAGTTAACGGAGTGACTAATTTCGTAGTATTGTCATTTCTCATTCGCGTCTTGGAAGCTTTAGGAAATTCAGCATTTTCCACAGCCGCCTTCACAACAGTGATCTGTGAATTTCCAAATTCGATTGCAACAGCTTTTGTAAGTCATTCATTAATATTTGTCACATTTAAATTTATTTGAATGTTAATAATTTTATGGATAATCTAATTAAATCGTACTATTAAAATAATTATGATTTAGGCTTCGTTTGAAACCACTTTTGGAATTGGATTGATCATTGGACCATTGATGGGAGGAGTATTCTATGAGGTCTGGTATTTCCTAAATATTATTCATCTTTGCGTTTGCACTACAAAATTTTTACAACTTCTGCGGTCTCTAATTTTTGATATTGACCGTTTTCATAGATGGGAGGATATATGACGCCTTTTATTGTGACAGGAGTATTACTGTTTCTTACTTTTGTCGTGACAATACTCATAATGCCTTCGCCTATCAACAATGACAAAGATGTTGGTCAGAAAAGCAATAAATATTCTGATATATTTGTGATTCTCTCCATGCCTGGAGTCCTATTATCCGCGGTAGCCGTTCTTTCCTCAGGTATCCGGTGATTTCAATAACAAATACGTTTATTGATTAAACAACATATTTATAATGTCAATTGAAGCGTAAGTTGATAGAACTTGCCTACTCATTTATTACTTTCAATTATTATTGTGTTTATATCATTTCTGGTTCATTGACTGTTGTGATAAAAATTAGACGTTTTTGTTATTGACAAAATCACTGTGATACCTTTCGTCAGGTTGCAGTGTCGGGTAAATTAACTGTATATTATATTTGTGTTTATTCTTTTAATTACTTTTCACATTTTTCTAATAGTTACATTCGTGTTTAAAATATATGCAAAGAAACATCACTAATTTTTTCTGAAGGTTTATTGGTGCTACATTGGAGCCGCATATACGACAGGTAAAATAATTTGAACTTGCTTTTAAATTTAAAATTATTTATTAATACTTCGATCCAGATATATTTTTAAAATTTTAAAATTCCATTCATGTTTCAATTTTTTATTCTTTCCAATTTAGTCTCAAAGTCAAAGTAATATTTTCCTATTTTATATTTCCAGTTTTAAATTTTTCCCTTAAAAGTATTATTTTGAAGCTTTTCCAACTTTCAAGTTCATGAATGGAATTTTAAATCAATCTAAATTAATGAAAAAATTCAATGCCTCATTATAAAGTTAGATTATCAGTGTTTGTATTACTTCTAAAGTTTGTAATTCTTTTGCATGGAACTTACAGTTTGATCTGACGCCTGTCCAAACCGGACTGATATTTATAATTTTTGGAGTTTTCTACGCCATGTTCGCTCCAATTTGGGGAAGGATTTGTGACAAACTGCAGAAGCCAGCATATATCATGTTTCTTGGATCCGTTTATATCGCAATAGCTTTCTTGCTGATTGGACCAGCTCCATTTTTAAATTTGGAAACGTAAATATTCTCTTCAACTTCAATTAACACAGTTTATTGTTACCAATACTAAATGTGGTGTTTAATTTTCAAATTGTGTAAAATGTAAATCTTTATTAATGTTTTCACAAGGAAACTTTGGGTCACATCAGTTGGATTAATGCTGCAAGGACTTGGAGTATCGGCTGTATTTGTATCTGGATTCATTACTGCATTGCAGTACTCAATGTAAGATTTTTTGTATAATTAACCTGCCCCTGCGTAGTTAGAAAAAGAAAATGAAATTAAAAACATTGTCATCTACCATATTATAATGTAAATGTAATTTATCATTTCTTACTATTGATTTTTTTTAAATACTAACATAATGAATATATTTAATTTCTTTCAGAAAATATGGTTATCCTGACGATGTTTCAACCTACAGTGTCATTTCTGGCTTGTGGGCCTCTGTATCCGCCTTAGGAATGTTCATAGGACCTTCCGCAGGTTGAAAGATATTAAATTACAACTTATTACAAAAATTACATTATTTTAATTGGGTATAGCTACTTTAATGATTGTTTACATCGAAAAATATTTTAGCGGGGTTACTGATGGATAGTGTTGGATTTCGGTGGGGTTCATTAATGCTACTTATTTCATCGACTCTTATGGTAAGGGCCTATAAAATCATAAAATTGTTATTAGTAATTTTTTAATTTACAATGTGCAGAAATTTAGTCATTCAAAAAAATGTTTTGTCAGAACAAATGATTTATTTTATCAAATATTATTTTGTAAAAACAAAATTTAAATATTATGTTACGCCAGAAATAGGTATTGTGAAAAAAATTATGGGCGTGCATAGAGGTATAATATTTTTGATTTGTATATTATTTGTTCAATTACGACTGTGTACTCTTCTAATGTAAATAATACATAAGAAGGAATATTTTGAAATGAACACACGGTGCTTTCTATATTTTTTCATTTTTCTTGGAGTAAAATTTTTTCTGATTCTAGACTTCATCATATATACATTAATTGCTATTCATTGTTTTGTCTTCTTAATAAATAATAATCTTCTTATCAAATCAGCATTTTATTTTACAAACACATTTTTGCTTTTGAAAAAATATTTTCTTTTATAAAACGATTTTAGCTTTTGACAAAACATTTTCTTTTTGAAAGCTTAACTTTCAAACATTTGAAATTATATTAATAGTCAAACTTTTGTTATTTTTGTGTAGTCGACAATGATTATCTCCTTTATACTTGTGGAATATATCTGCTCATTCGACGATAAATGCATAGCCACTGACAACAGCGAACAAGAGACACTTCTCAAAATATCCCATACTTATGACGACGGACAGTCCTCATCAAAATCTCAGATTTATGGATCCATTGAATAATGTTTACATTCATTATGACATTAATATTTTTTTAATTTATATCCAATTTTGTTGTTATTCTATGCCAATGAAATGACTTTCTTATTGTTAATATCAGCCAAATTAAAATAATATAACATGTTGTCATTAAAACGATCGTATATTATAACGAGCTAAATAAATACAACAACGTACGTATTCTTTAAATGAACGAGAAATTTTTATGCTGATTCGCCTCTTCGTTAATTAATTTTCATATCGAAATGTTATAAAATGAAATGTTTCATATTGAAATACTTATAAAATAAAAAATACCTAGGCATAAAATCGCTGATATATGAGAGTCTATACCCTTAAACCTTCCACGTTTAGGTTTTTGCACCAGTTTAAGAGGCTTGCCATTTTGTGGAAATGCTTAGCAATTGTTTTTAACAATCTATTATATGTTTGAAAATATAATTTTTAAGAAAGTATGTGCACTTAGAGAATGTCCAATTTTTGTTACGAAAACTAATTAATTTTATGTTACTTTGAAAGTCTACAAAGGCATCAAATTTTCGTCATTGTTATAGTTCTTTGCTTCTCGGGGCAGTACTCTACTTCCGTATGTATGAGTTCAGGTTTATCAGTAGCTGCACATCCTCAAATATTCTAATATTAAATAGTTGTTTGTTTGTCGAGCCAAATAGCAGCACTTGTATTTAGTTTCAATTACATGTACCTTTTGTAGAAAATGAAAAAGAAAGTACAAGGTAAAGATTGTATGTAAAATAGTATGAAATAAATAGAAGTAATATTGTGGTGTGGTGAACCGTTAGTCTTTACTTAACGTGCTAATTATCCTTACTTCTCTCATTATGTATACTCAACCCTTGAATGTGCCGTATTCTAATAGTAGTTCTGCTTTTAACCTGCGTTAGGACTGACATGTAAATCTAAAGGTTCATTCATTCCTCGTTGAAAGTGTTTTCCATTTCTTGCCTAATGAGACTAATGACTATTCATTTATGTCATTGCTTGGTTTTAAGAGCAATAATAATTCTAAAAGGGTACTTATAAACTCCTATTATCTAATGTCTATTTAATGGTTAATAAAACTTCACTCGACAGAAATGTGTTTTGTGGTCACAGTTTGTTTATGATAAAACTTCTGCGGTTAGACAACAACTTAAGGAAAAAATGTCATTTTATTACAACTTACATTACAACTTCGTACACTTACATAATCAATTTTCATATTTCTCTTTTTCAGATTCACTATACGACGGAGCAACCGGAGTAGCGTAATAGTTTAACGTTATTAGTGAATAATATTCTATTAAATACTTACTGTGTGTTTACACTATTAAATTGAATATTTCTATACAAAATTGCACTGTACATAAAGTTTAGTTTAACACATGTACACAATATTTTTTGGAAATGGAATCACCCCTATAGCAGCAAATATAGTTTAGGTAAGAGTCTAAATTAAAATTGAAAAACTAATCAAAAATTTTATTGGTCCATTAACTGGAATTTTATATAACTGTTAATTGTTATTAACTGTCAATTAGTTTCTGATACATAGGCAGGATGATAGAGAACCAAGTAATACTGCAGCGGCAAACAATGCCTTCCGATATTATTTGGAAATGGGAATACTACCCTGAAATGAGAAATGAATTTTCGAAAAGTGAATGCAACAAGGAAGAATCAAATAAAATGTTTGTTAAATCAATTCAAGTGTCCACTGAGAGCATTCTGCTTTCAAGATTACATTTGGATGTAAGCAGATTGACAAAATGTGACCATGAAGACCATTTGGTTCACATATCTTTTAAAAAATTAAATTTTTCCAACACCAAATTCAAAAGAGGATCAGATCTGACCGAAGAATACATTAAACGCTTATTGTTGGCAGGAATTTACTTAAATTCAGTACATTACGGATTTTACGGTCACAGCAATAGTCAATTGCAATCAAGAAGCTGCTACCTTCGCAGACTGCAAGAAAATCCAAATGAAAACTTCCTGAGAATAAAAGACAGTGGCGATTTTAACAGCATCGATTCGGTGTCCAAACTAGTCAAAAGAGTCGGGCTTTTATTTTCTGCAACGGAATTCATGACGAGAAACTTCAATGAGAAAAATTATAAAATCATTGATGACATTGAAAGGAACGGCAAACTATTTTCTGACGGTTGTGGTTGCAGCCACAAAGCATTTGCTACAAAACTCACCAAGTTGGTAAAAATTCCAATGAAAAAACAATTGAACAAGCAATTTTTTACCCCCAGCGTTTTTCAAATTCGTTTCAAGGGTTTCAAAGGCGTTTTGGTGTCAACTCCTGATGAAGAGATTCGTCGCATCCTTAAACTTAGCAAATCCAAATGGTACACCCCCGCCGTCAACTTGATGAAGTCGTTAAAGTTTTTTAAAAATATTTCCAAAGAATTCCAAAACGATTTATCGCCCTCAATTTTATTCCCGAATTCAATGAACAAATTTGAAAAATGTTTCGATCCGATCACATTTTGTGTTCTTGACTATTCAAAGCCTTTCTCATACGGTAAGCTGAATGGAGAACTCATAACCATTTTATCCACACTTGGAATTACCCATCACATTTTTGAAAATCATCTGAAAAGTCATTTGGATTTGGTTCTGCATTCCACAACAAACATTCATCATGCTCAAATACTCGCACTGTTAAAAAGCAATTTTCCACTTGTCATTGAATTGAGCCGCTTGATGGTGCAAAATAAAACGTCGCTTACTCCGGAATTAGCTGCTAGATTATCAAAACTGCAAAAAGAAGAAAAAATTGCCTTTTACGACGATGACTATGACCGGAACAAAGTCAAAATTCAAATCCTTGTTTACGATTCCCGACTTTTATTTGGTGTTTACGATTTTTCAGGGAAACTGAATCAAGGGGAGTGTTTTGTCAGATATTCTCAAGTACTACATCATGGGTCAAAACAAAAACTCGAAATTACAAACCTCAAAGGAAGAATTATCGTGGGAAGGAATCCATGTCTTCATCCAGGAGATATTCAAATATTTCAAGCTGTTGACTTCAGAAACGTCCCCGAATTAGACCATTTGACAGATTGTATCGTTTTCTCTTCCCAGGGATTGCAGCCACCGGCTTCATTATTGAGTGGAGGGGATTTGGACGGGGATTTGTATTTTGTTTGTTGGGACAAAGACTTGATACCCAGAAGGACATACTCACCTGTGGATTACTCAAATTTGCAGCCTATCCTTAAAACAACTACAAATATAACTCAAAATGATATGATTCATTATTTTTCGCACTATAACAATTTTTTGTTGAGTCGCATAAAGAAGCTCTATTTGAACTACATCATGGGTCAAATCTATCCTTAAAACAACTACAAATATAACTCAAAATGATATGATTCATTATTTTTCGCACTATAACAATTTTTTGTTGAGTCGCATAAAGAAGCTCTATTTGAAATGGGCACGAACTTCCGTTCGTATTGCTGCCAGTCCACAATGCATCCAATTAAATGAATTATTTTCCAAGTGTGTTGATGGCGAAAGAGTTGAGATTCCTGTAGAACTCAGAAATCCGCCTGAACCAATAATGAAACCCCCGTTTATTTTAGATGTCCTTGAAAAACAAATCCGAAAGGCCATTCCTAATACACCTGAAGATTTCATTAACGATGAACTGACGGAGATAGACTATGAGGAAGAACATGAAATAATAGTATTAACGAAACGTGTTTTAGTTCGAAGTTTGAAGTCCATTCAAACCTTTTACAGCGTTTTTCGAAAAATGTGCAAATGTTTTCACAAAATCTGTCTTTGTTTGTACAAAATATACCCAAATAGTATTACGGCGTCTTATAATTGCATGAGGATACTATTTGGAGTTGTACTAGTTTTCATCGCCCTTTTCATGTGTGCATAGGAATGATTTTTGTATAAATATTCAATAGTCACTGTAAAAGTCTCAAATGATGATAGAAAAATTATTGTTATTGATTTTTTGCTGTAAATAATTATTTAATTAAAATTTAATAATTATTGTTAATATAAAAATGTATTTTAATAATATGTCATTTTCATTTATATGTTACCTGCTATACCGAGCAAAAACAAAATACGATTGTTTAATATTAATAATTTTACACATAATATTATATTCCACTAGGTATATAGTATATAGTTTGCAACAGAATGAACTAGTATATTTCATAGGAATTCTCTTTAGGAGTGAGATAAAAGTGAGGTTTAACATGACTCTTTTGCCAGTGAGGCTGTATAGACACAGTAGTTAGTATAGTTATTCTAAAATGTCAAAGGTCATGAATAAGTTGACCGATTGACTCCATTTTCGAACTTACAGACAGACAGACGGACGGACAGACGAAGACATGTTTGTTATAACGTAGCTTGCGCTACTTAATAAAAGCGCATCGTATGACGTGATTGTTGACTTAAATAGTTATATGCATAGTAATTAGCAAACTTTTGTGGTAAGTTTATATATTTTCTCTGTACCTACTGCTTCATAATATTATACAGATAGTGTATATGGTAGGGAAATACATAAGCATCTTTAAACTCCGACTTGGAAAAAGTCTTGTTAATCTTGATTTTCTGTGTATAACTTAATCATTTGGTTGAATTATAGGCAACAGACTAGTTTTTTGTATGCAGTACGACGCAGTACAAAAACATTTATGTAAACAGTAATGGTAATGTGGAAGGTCAGGAGATGTATAAGGTTATGGACAATTGGACAAACTGGAATGCAGTAAATCTATCTTAAGTGAACATAATGGCATGAGTAACGACTCCTCGTTATATGGCCTTAATTTTGCATATTGTGACCAGTCAATATCACGCCTGTTAGTTATGAATGATATGCACATGGAAAAAATTATTTCTATGCAACTTTGCGCTGGTGAATATTTGCTTTGTAATTCAATTCTTATTTTGCAAATCACAAACCTCCAGCCCGCAAATGGAAATTAATCCAACTAGACACACTGGTACAACTGCACATTAGTTATACTACATGCAATAAATATTTCTTGTCTCTGGTACTATCATATAACAAGGATTCGAATATTGTGAAGAGACACAGCATTCACAGCAACCACCTACTATTACAAAGTTTAAATCGAGTAATGTCGATCCTCTTTTCTTTAAATAACATTCAAGGACTCCTTGCCGCAAAATCTCGATTAGAAAGGAGTTTTGAGTAGGACCAGGTGTTGCAAATACAACCGTAGGGATTGGCCGTAAAAATGCCACATTTACATGTAATTATGTTGAGCCTCGTCGTGGAATCAAGTTCATAAATATAACCGGGGAGTGGGGCTCAAGGACGTACCGGGAGGGGTCACTGGGGGAGCAAGCTTCCCCTCCCCTTTTGGAAAAAGGGAAAAAATTATTTTGGGTTTTTTGCGGTGGTACAGCCCCCAAAACCAACTTTATGTAGTGCCCCAACAAATAGTGATCCTGTGTACGCCCTTGGGGGGGGGGCTAGTGGTAAAATTAGAAATACAACCGGCAGATTTTATTCCAGATTTTACGGTACTTACAAATAAATTAAATGGCATAAAAAAACAAGGTTGAAAAAAAGTTAGGATAAGAATATTGAGGCATGAAATATGTTTATGCTCATATATAAATATATATATCATTAGTTCATTTCTTTACTAGGATAAAACTTTTCTGCACACGTAATCTGTCACCGTCACTTAGCTCTGTATGATAATTTTTTGCTTGGATCTGCTCCCCCTAAATAGTAGAGATCCACTCAGAAAAAAAATTATGTGACTTGTATACTTGTGACATTGAATGCTCTTGGGACGGTCCCCAATGTATGACTGTTATAGTGAAATGGGTTTATTACTAACGCTAAGAAAAGTAGGTATATGAGACAATACTACGGTGTGTAAAAGTCAAGTGGAAACACTACTTAATACATGGAAAGGTATATCAACACCAGGGTTCGCATGCCCACTGGCTAGTGGCTGGCTGGCTATATGGCAAAATGGCAAAAATGGTCTTCCAAAATTTTGTTGGCCACTGGCCAAAATGGCAAAAACGGCCAAAAATAAAATCGGCTAATATGAACCACTCATGAACCTCTAAGTTCAATTTTTCAGTAACAAACCACTTTCAAAAGTACGCATTAAAATTTTTGCAAATACGTACTTCACTCGAGAAGAATTTACAGAGACGAGTTTCAGTGCATAAAACCGAACGTTAAAATTAAAACAATGCCTTTCATTTACGTTTTATATCTTATAAACGGAAAGTACAATTTTTTTGATGGACTGAATTAGCAATGTTATGTAATCAATTTGTATTATATATAACAGACAACATATTGGAGGTTCTATTCTAAGGTAATTAATTAAAACTGTCATTATACTTAGTCATTGTTTTCATTGTCATTGTATAATTGAATTTCAACCCAATTTTGTAAAAAAGGATTATTATTAGTATTAATTCAACATTTTTATTGTGAGATCAAATATCGAGACAATCGAGAGTGATGAAATATCCAATGAATAATGAAAAAATGATTACGATAATTGAGCCAGGAGTGACCCTGCGATGATTCCAAATCTTGATATTTAATTCTTGATAATTTTCATTGAAAATGTGAACTGAAATGTTGTACTAGTTAGTCGAAAGTCGCTGTTATGGATGAGTGAACAACTTTTGTATTGCATTTAGTATTCTATTTCAATGAATTGAAATTGAGCGCTATTTTATGTTAGGTGACCATTTTGCCCCCTTTTTTTGCCGTTTTTGCCATTTTAGCCAGCCGGCTGGCTGTTAAGGAAAAATGCTGGCAAAAAACGAACTCTGTATACATACTTATTAAACGAAAAATTACTAGATATTGCTTCCACGTAAAATTCCTAAATGAAAAAATTGTGAAGATCCAAAATATCAGTTTCCTGTTATGAATGCACATAGAGATAACAGATAATATGTATTAGTGTATAAGTTACAAACATTGTAAGCACGTAAAAAAACATGAAACGTGGTCAGGATTAGTGTGGTGCGTGTTGAGTGCATCCATACGGAAAGTATTATCTATTCTGTAGGAAATGTTATTAAAAATAGGTATGGATCGAATATCTTCGTTTAGGGAGATCATTGCAACCAACCCTGCCACTCATTTTGTAAAGTTAATTCTCTTTGCTATTAGTATAAGTATTTCGAAGCAAAGATCACGTCCTTCGTCAGAAGATGTTGTGTAAGGTTGTTGTTTTTCCTTGGATACAGTATAGGATGCAGTATTTATAATGTTATTTTTTATGAAAGACCTTGAGGGCTTTGTTTAAGGAGTCTTGATGTGCTCAGGATCAGCTCGATTTTGTCTTGCCCTTTTTGTTGTTTGACGACCCACCCATGGTTTTCGTTGGTTTTCATGAGTTCTATGATACGATTCATGAGAGTGAAATATTTGTTCATTGGGTTATTAGGCTTATATTATGTTAGTACAAAGTACAACACAGATAAGTGCACATGATACATGTGTTTTGTATACAGGCAAGTAAAGGCACTAAAACAAATTCCATGCCTCACTAAAAGTCTGTCATGTCACATCACATCAGCTGTTCAAGAGATAAAATCTTGACATGAAGTTTTATGTAAGTAACTTCAATTGAAAGAAGACAGTCAGACACACAGTTCAGTATTTGTTAAAGGGTTACCTACTTTGCTTCATCTCTAAAACAATTTCGTGCATTACTTTGATATTTTTGGAAGTGTTTTAGTTTTGAAAGAAGACTATGTTGTGTACTTACGACTTGGTGATATTTGTATTTGCAAGAAGTTATTCATGCGTTTACAAATGAAACACAAATGTGTCCTTATATAGACTTAAGCTAGTTTAAATTCTATTTGAATGCAAAGATGCTATATGAACACACTGTCTCTATACAATAATGTGAAGATATGTTTACCAGAAAACGTGTAAAGCCCCGCAGATATTTTTGTAATAAGCTTTTGCCTTCTCTTAAAATATCTTAAAAGATGAGTTGTCTAATAAATCCCTCTAATCAATCCACCTGAAAAATTCTGTTTCTGGCTTGTCTGGTCTACCACCCCATGCACGATGGCAATAACATACCACAGAAAACGGAAAGCGAAACGAGGGAAAAGCATGACGCAAAGCCCTAAAATGCCATCAATCCAAATCTCAGTTCCAGACAGGCCGAAAACCTCATTCCTTCTTGAAATACAAAAAACAGGAGCTCCTGGAAAAATGACTAAAACAGGGCGGGGAGAAAGTCGAAAAGAAATGTGCCAAAAGCAAAACTATGTACGAATCCATCCCTGTCAGCCATGCCGTGTATTTCAGAAGCATTCTCTCTACTTCAGCTCACAGTCTCTTCCTACTTTTACATCCAGCCGGACATTTTTCTTCTTTCACTCACTCTGTCAAGTCAAGTCACTAGTTTCTTTCAACTTCAGGCCAAACCATGCCAGGCACTGTACTGACTGCTTACATTATGTTGCATTACTTTTCGTTACATTACTCCATTCATACATACCGTAGCAATTCTTTATGTGTTCAGCCCCTTTACCCAATCTATCCTTGGAGTATACACTCAACTGTATAGCAACTAACAGTTCTTTATTTTCCAAAATGAAATACTATACGTATTAAGCATTTCTTTGCATACTGATATTTCTTCACACTACACTTACTTCGTATTTAGCATTGAACTATGTCTTTAGCTTATTGTTACCATTACACACTGCTGCTTTACTATACGAGTGTATCTCAGATAGAATACGCAGATATTTCGATGTTGGACCTAAATAAGAAATGATATAAATCATGCAAAGCTGTCTTTTTCGAATGTACATTTTTCAAATTTTTATGAAAGTGAAAGGAATTTCAATAGTGTATTGTATCATGTCATTAGACTACAACTGCATCACTGATACTTTAAGTAATTAGTTAAGTAAGAAAAAAGTTAAACTGCAATCTCCTAATCGAATGAGATTTTTCGTGGTAGCATCCGACTTACTTGCTTTTGTATTAGGTATGCATAGTCCGTTAAGTATTAAATAGATATTATCTTAAAGGAAATTGTGTTAGGGATTAGGGAGGATAGCTCATTTCTCTGAGCTTTGTTAAAAAAGTAGTGTGATATAAGGCATGGCATACTTTACGACAGTTATTAAGTATCGTAAGATACTTGTATAAGAATGCGTTTTACGTCTGTCTGTCCGTTCGCTCGATAACTTAAGAACGGTTTGAGATATTGGACTCAAACTTGGTACACGTGTTGTAGAGGTCCATTGGAAGACTAATTTCGAAGATGG
>JABASD010005161.1:0-13164 GCA_019776165.1 Pogonognathellus flavescens | reverse complement strand
AAATTGAATATTGAATCGAATGAAATATGTCATGTAATGATGTGAAAAATGATTTTTTGTAATTGATTTGTTTGAAAGATCTATCGAACCGGCGTTGCCTATGTTCGATTAATAAATACACACACACACATATCTAATCAGTTTAAAATTTTACTAATGAAACAAAGTGAATTCCATTTGAAAAGTATAGGTTATTGGAACATGTCAAGAAAATTCCAACGAAGTAAATTATGTGGATGCATTTGATTTGACTATATGTATTCCAATGATTGTCTGCGAGTGACTGACTGTGACTGTATCAAGGTAGAAGGTAACCTGCATGGAAAATCATTTGGGGGTCGAAGTGAAATGATGATAAGAAAATGATTATTGTCTGTCTGTACATAGTTTGTCGAATGTATACTGTTGATGTTATAGTGGTTAAATTTAACGTAGGAGAGCTGTTTTGAGCATTTTGTGCTTCTCAGCTGGAGTGAGATGCTCCATCATGTTGCACTCATAATATAACATTGAAAGACGAACAGAGCCAAGGGAAGGCGAGGCATAACATGGACAAACTCACCAAATGTAATTTTGGTGTTGTACTTGTAGCTGTACTTCTTCGAGGCTAAACTATTATAGTACATGCATGAAAAATAAGTTGCATTGGGTTTCTTTACAATAGCAACGATGCACATACTGCGTATTATACAAACACAAATTATATTAGTGTAGCAATTGTAAATATGTGTGTGTCTGTCTTTATATGCTCGCATGGGTTTCACCACAATATAATAGTAAAGGAAACGCGTAGGTATATTATATTGAAGCAGTTTAATGACAGAATCAGTGGTTGGTAAGAATGTAAAAACGTAGTGCATACGTATACATACAATATAGCAATGTGCAGTAAACAATGACAGGCTCCTTCAGGTTGAAAGAGGTGAATTGATAAAGTAAGAACAGAAAGACATCTCTGTAATAGTAAGTAGTGTATAGGCTTGACTAGATTTCAGTGTTGCATACACACAAGAAATGAGGGAACGTGAAAACATCAAAAGTCCTCATGTCATAGGAAATGTTTTGAAACCGAGAGCGAGCAAGTTAGTAGCGAGAGTGATTCTTTTGTATGACCCGAACTTTCTGTGCCTCTTTTGTTGCATTTAGACTGAAGAACGAAAGAATGCATGTGGAATAATGGAAAACGTAAAAACAATTCTAAACTTAAAGTTATTTCCCTGTATGAGATCTGAGAGTAAGTTTGTTTTCTGCCTTGGTATTCTGTAAAATAAGTCATAGTAATTGTAGTAAGCTGTTGAATCGTAGAGTCTCAAAAATACTAAGGACAGGAATTGCTTTATTCCTGTAATGGAAGCATGTCTTAGGTAATAATGAAAATCACGATATCATTGTTGAAAACTTTACTAGAATGTATACGTAATACTATATATGCCTAAGTAGGTTACAACTTACAACATGTAGAACAGATTAATGTGTTTTAAGTAATGCAAGCAGGCATGGTTAATACTCAAAGCATGGTATTACTTACTTATGCACTGAAAATCAACAATTTACGGTAGGCTGAATTGTCCACATCATGCTTCACGTACAGTAAACAATATCAACTAAAGTAAACTGTTAAGGTTAACTTTCATGTTGAGATTGCATTAAATTAAGACTTCATTCTCAAGCCTCAGGTGGGGGGCTACCACACTGCCACTGAATGTCTGTTTTATCTACTTATGTTTTCAATTGTCTGTGTCTAGCTGTCCTTTTAGTAGAAACATAATTGATTCTTACCGTGGGAATGTCGCAATAGCCATTACTTATTACTTTGTAAAATATTTCCATTTATCTACTTATACAGAGCCATGTTGTTCATTTGAAGTTTTAAGGCTGATGCTGTGTATTGTGTATTATTCGAATATGACAGTTTTAATTTACAGTGAGTAGCGAGTGCAAATTGAGTTTGTGTTGTTTATCTAACAAGTGAAGTTGTTACTTTAAATCTAAGTCCGAGGGTTGCTTTATTATTTTAGCTAATGCAGTGTACTGCGAATAAACGTTTCTAAGCCTGAGGCTTTAAGTTTTGAATTGGATTTGATCCACAACTCTCTGTTTATATCCAAATGTACTTAATGCGCTGAGAAAGAATAAACCTTAGACTTGTGTTGGGTTTGAGTTGCCATCTTTATGGAGTAAAACTCTCAAGTGAAAAGAGCGAGGTTGGGTTCACTTTGATAGGTCTGTGGAAGTTGTCAGACAAGACAGGAGAGTGAATCTGATTTGGAAAGCCGTCGTATTTTATTTTTGTTAGGTTGGGTTTACTCTTGGCTTAAGCAAACGTTCACAAACATTATGCATTGTATAACAAACATGCTTTAGTATAAAATATATACCTGAGTAATATTCTGCTCTGTTAACAAAATTGCAAGTGTGCATAGAATGTTTAGAGTACTTATACGATATGTATATTTAGAGCACAGTGCTTGCTTTGATTTGTGCTATCATAATAGAATTGCTGCGTCAAGTGAAGTAGGAATGATCTTAAAACAACATAAAATATTTTAAAATTCCTGAAAGCAGATTAGAAGTACGTTATGTCCACAATGTTGACAATTGGAAAGAAAGACTAACCCCAAGTAAATGTAATTTATGTGCAGCATTTGTATTTTGTGAACCTTTATCAGGTTTCTACAGAGTTACTCTTACAAAATAATGTTTGTCATTTCTACATATTATATTAATATTTTCATAGAAAATAGTATTGCCTATATGAGAAGCTGAAAAACTTATTTAATTTTTTTATTTGCAGTAGTGTCCTGGTACAAAAGAAGGGTCATTTACTTCAATATTCATCTGTGAACTGGTAAGTTCATTTTTTTAATATTTTTCTTAGCATGCATCCTCTGTTTAGCAATAGAATAGTTGTAGCGTTCACTTTGTGATGGATTTTCAGAATTTCGTGACGAGAATTCACTTAAAGCAGATGCCAATTACATTTTGTAATAGGAAAATTGCAGAAATTAAGGTGACTGCATTGATTCAATATGTGGGTGACATGTAGAGTAGTAATCGGAGCCAGGATCTGTAATAAAGTGTGTGACTCATGCCAACTATGGCACACTGTCTGTCTCATTTCCATCTCAGATTATTCAGATAACAGTGGAACGTTCTTCATCACATGCCAAAGGAAAGCTGTATTAGCACAAGAAATAATGCCCATACACATCCATACTACTATATGTATGCCCATCCGTAGAAATGTGGCTGCGCATTATAATTCTTAATTTTAGCGTGCTATCACGAAGTAATGCCAATGTGACACCAAAGACAGACTGTGACATAATGTTGTGATATGGTATAACTATCACGTATTCAGTGGATGTGACAAATCCGGAATGCTAGACTTGGAATAATAATTTGCAAATAGTGACGCACACCATGAAATACGTATTTATGCTTACAATGCAGTATAATGTAGCAGCAGTAGAGAGATCCGTGGATTTGTATTCACCAAAATTCTAAAAGGGACCAACAGATTCACATTGAGACACAAAGAAATGAGAAATGATCTAAATTTCCAGAGATAAAGCTAGATGAGTAAACCCAAGTTGAATAAAATTTACTTCTGTTTCACACTACAATTCACATACTCCGACAATGATACTATACACAAAGGCAATAGTAATATTCTCTAGACAGTAGACACATGCAGACGTACAGTCTAAGATTGAATTCAGATCACCCCAACCATTAAATGAAAGTCTGGATAAGAATTACTTACATTTACCCTTATTATTAGTATATTGGTTAGACTGTCGTCATATGTTTTGTAGTTTTATTGGCAATACAACAGTTTGTCTGGTGATGTTGAGGCAGGCAACCCCTTATTTCCCCTTGCGACGCGTTCCGTTCGTAATAATGTTCATTGGAAAGTTTAGTACTGTGACACAGAGTGCCACTATTTGGGCATTTATTGCTTTGCAATCCTATTTATTTCATTTTACTTTTATCAACCATTGTGTTGCTGCAATCAACCCCTATCTTTCGAACATAAACTTACTGTAATGTGATGTAATGCAGTACATAATATGCACTGGGTGGTTAGTTGCATTACTCATCTCATCTGACTTCTTCTCCTCCTCATCTGGTGCCATTTTCATCATCAAGATTCCAAATAGCTGTGAGTACAGAATATTTAACGAATGCAGAAAGGCACTCAAACTATTGAGGGAGACATGGATTGTGATTGTGTCTGCCAGGCAACAATGCCCTGTGTGGCTTACGTTGAAAGATGACAAAGATTAAGTTGGACTGATTGTGGACCACTTAACTACACAAGTCACAAGAGGAGACAATACAATGCACTATACATAATGACTGGCTTTTTGTTCAACCTCAAACATAAGTAAGTAGCCTCACTGTCTCCTATGAACTCGCGACTATATAGTCCATGACATGAAAAATATTATATTATTCAAACGAATTGCATTTCTAAGTGGCCATGTTTTAGTTTATAGGTACTGTCTTCATGTTGTCACTCATATAGTATAAAATATTAAAATATTAGTGCGCATCTAAAAATCTTCGTAGACAATAAGATAAGAGTGCAAATTGTCATTCACAAGTAGAAGCGGAGATTTATATGCGTACTTGAACGTAATGAGGTGCGGTGGCATCTTATGCACTGCAGGTTCAATTTAGATGCGGTAGTGAATGAGTTATAACTTTGTGGAGCGACAAAGTGGCAGAGGGGAAAAAATGAAATCTGAGACATCACTGGGAAATCGATAGATGACAAAGTGATGGAATTCTGTGTGGAGAGTGGAGTGTATTACTACTCCAGCTATATGTAGAACTAAAATCTTCCGTGCCCCCATCATCATTTCCCTCTTCTGTTATTATTTCCGAAGTCTGTGCAGTGCAGTTGAAGACAAAGTGGGTTCATAATACGCCATTGTAGCATTAGTTTTACTTTTACTCCCTTCTCATCAGCTTCATTCATAGTCATCTCATCATCAAAATTGTTGTTCAGTGCAAAGAACGTAATGAAAGCTATGCATAGCTTAGCATGGAGCGTGTATGTCTGCGTTCTCATCTCAACTTTGTATTTAATGCAAAGGCTTCATTCATCTCCCCTTTTTAATTCAATCAGGAATGTTTCATCTATATCCAGCAATGCGAGTGGAGGTGGAGCGGTACTGTTGCTCTGAGTGTTTCTACGCAATGTGCACTGCGTGAATTAGTTAGTTTAGCTCTGAAATGCCCATCGAGACTTCGAGACTGTCGACTACTAATGCCTAATGGTACTCACTCTTCTACGCACACATATACTACAATTAGTTAGCCTTGCTCACAATACTCAAGTGCATGATGCATATACAACATTATATACTGCAGGCAATAATGTGTGGAGAATGGGCTTGACGATATTATTCTTCTTCCATCTGGCTGTAGCGAAAACCGAGCACTATTCCAACAACAATCATTATTAGTATCTGCAGTATGCAAGGTTGGCCAAATCCATATTATATAGTAGTCCCCCTTCCTCCTCCCCGATGTTCCTGTTGCACACTTGGGAATTGAGTGACTCATCTAACACGAAGTTCATGTCTAGTAAAACTCTACCTCATCCTTCTTAGGCAAAGTGCACAGTTTGTAGTAGTAACAAGTATTGCTGGAAAATTAGTCGAGTTGTTATGCTTGGCGGAATCGAGAAGATGAAAATCAGGATAAATAAGTGTGTATGGGAAAGGAAACCAAAGGAAAGTAAGATCTTTGCTGAAATATGGGATAAGAGAGTGTGGGTTTATGCTCTGTTGGCAGCTTTTAGTTATGCTTTTATAAAATGGTGAATATATAGAGTACTCTGTGAAAAGTGGGATTTCTGTGTGTATAAGGATGATGAAAGTAAAGTGTTCAAACACTCGTTGAACTGGTACGGTTGTCTGATTCGTTTCGTGTGTATTCTATGGCTAGTGCTGCTGGTGTAGTTTGTCTGCCATGGGAAAGGAAGAAAGTCGAAATGATGGATTTTGCACAAGGGTTTTAATCTCTGCGAGAAAACTGTACCCAAACTTCTACCGTTACAGCATGAAAGAGTTGATCCTGAAAGTTTGATAGAGAAAGACAGTCTGGAATATCTAGTAGGCTTCCTCTGCTAGTAATATACCTACTACGTCCTTGTATTTGTACTGTGTAGAGCAAACTATTTTATTAGTGAGATAGTGTTTGTACTCGTCCTGAGAGAATTTGCAAAATATATAGTGCGGTCTACTCATGCACTACTATTCTGTAAAAGCCGTCAAGTGGAACTGAGAGAGTTGAATTGAACGATTCTCAAGTGGAGCTGGGAGATAAAGCAAGAGAAAGCTAGTAGGAAGGAATTGCTAATGCAATTTATGTACTATGAGTTTCTTACCAAGGACATACATCCATCCTCAGACTATTATTCTACTACTTAAATATAGCGGCAGCGGAAAAACTAAGAATTCTACAGTTTAATTGCTTATTTTCACTAAACTGTACTGTATAAATTAGGAAAGGCTTGAAAAGTAGTTGCTAATTGAAGTTTGCACTCAAAAACTCACATAAATACCTACGGACGTTTTACATGGCAATGGAAAATGTATTGGGAACGGACAGAAGGAGCCAAAAGCAGGCTTCTTTGAAGAATTTAAGGGTATAATAATAATGAATGAATGAATCCGCCATACGTAGTACTTATCTAATAATAATGATAGTTTTTAAAGTACCGTATTTTGGTTACGGATTTCGCCCTCGGGATGTAATTTAGACCTGGGAAGACTCATAGCACAAACGACCTAAATTTGAATAGGAAGCCTCAAGTGATACAGAAAATTAAAAGAGTAGTAAAATAAACTAAAGAGATTGTTCCGACAAATATTCTGAGTCAGTCGGTAGTCGAGTCAATTTGGGGTTTTACAAATAATATACAAATACATTGCACACATCCTTCCTCCAAAATGAGGATAATATAAGTCGTAAAGGCAAGTAATAACTTTATGCATAGTGTAGTAGTAAACATGTCTGTGTATGGCAAGAAACGGTGCAACTTCTGTACTCCCTGTAAGTATCTGCTATGTACCTAATGAATGTTCTGAAAGATGTACATGTGCATACATTTATTTACTTTCCTCAGAGATTTCCGTAGAAATATATTATGTTTGCTCTGAAAAGTCTCGCTTGTAAATATGAGAGTAGTATAATACTTGCTATACATTTACACATACAAAACACACACACTTTACTTACTAAGTTCTGGACTTTTTTAATATTACGTGGGAGAACACGTCGTGGTATATTGAGTCACTGTAGGATGCTTGTTACGGTACTAGCCCTTAGAAGTAAATTTTGATAGCTACGGAAAGTATCGAGGGAATGGTTCATACTTCGGGTAATAGACTTTGCACGTATAAAAAGAGAACAGAGAATCTTTAGTGTGTGCCTGGGAGAAATATAGGAAGTATATAACGGGCTTTCCTTTCCTGCCTTTAGAGTATGTTTGGAAAAACTAAATCAATATTTGAACATCTAATATCATGTAGGACATCAAATAGTTTGTACACGATTTATCCGGAGGAAATGGATATGTGAGTAGTAATACTATAAGCAATACAAAATTGAGTTGACTTATGGCGGAGTTAGCTTTCTTCTATGCAATGACTATGACATACCTAAAGGTAAAAATATAATATACCTGTTTATATTAATATTATTCTCTGATATACTTTTATTATATGAGAGTCCCACTCAAATGATACTTTGATGTGCGGCGTGTGTATTATAGATCTGTACTGTATTAGTACAGCAATGCACAACAGAGAGAGAGAGAGAACAGCAGCATTATAATGATAATAACATGAATTCACTCTAAATCTCATAGCTCGCAATGTCATTTGCTTTAAAATTTGAAAAGTCGTATGGAGAATTGTTGGAATGAATGTTGAATGTGGTGCTGAATAAAATAGTGAAAAAGAATATTTGAATTTTTATAAGACGGAGCATTGTAATTCGAGATGAAAGGATAAAAATGCATGTTTTGAAGAGCAAATGTGTAGCTGTGATATTCTAGCAGTAGAAAAGTAATATGTGTGCAGGTTTTGAAGAGAGAGAAGTGACTTATTGTCAGAGAACTGGTGGATGGAGTACTTGCACAGTCCCAGTCTGACAGTATGGAGAGAGAAGTATTAAAGTGAAATGGGAAGCGAAAGACGCAATGTTTCTGCAATATTGGAAGTTATTCTTTTGGGAGATAATCCGTTTCACAAGGAAAAAGAAGACGGGAAAGAGAATGAAGGATTCGAGTCTATGAGTTCTGTGAGACATTGATCGTGTCAAGTCAACATAACATGGCCTACTCTACTCAACTACATCTACACTTAAATCAACTCTGAGCTGAAACTCGAGACGACTTCTTCGTCTTATTCGTTTTCTCTCGTTTTTGGCTTGCTTGTCGACATCGACCTTCTATATATTACGTGCACATAGTTCCCTAAACGTCTATAATACAAGGATATCCTGCATGCACGGGAGTTTTCTATATAGTGGTGCAAATACCATACATGTGTGTAACTCTGTGTTGTGTTTGTAGGCATATTGTATATATAGGTAGCCGAAGATAAGGCAAAAACTACAATCCTCGCAGTAATAGTGTAGAATAGTATATTATATTACATAATATAATGGTACACATGCTATGTTCTCGTCATTCCCAGTAGTAAAGCTCATATAACTACGGCAGTATTAGCAACATGAACTGATGCAGCCCGAGTACTTACTGTGATCCGAACCGAACACAGTAAAAACTACAACAATCCTTTCTTTTTTGTTTTTTCCTGTTTTTATGCTTGCTTGGCAATCTTGCCAGTCGATTCTGTCTAATACTCTTTGACTTGTCCAGCTACATGCTGTTAGATGTATAATGTAATGGCATGTACGTATAAAGTGTGCTTTAAGTATACAATGGTGTGTCGTGCTCAGCACAATACAACTGAAAGATGACAGACAGTGCAGAAGCGCTAGGCAAAAGTCTGATATCAATTCCCATGCCTTTCTTCGGACCTTTGCTGACAGAAACGTACATAAAAGGCTTTAATGGTAACTTTAACTCCCGGGTCTTCGTCTTCATCAGGTTTTTACTTCTATCTGTTACGGAATCATTTCCTGAAGAAGAGTGAATGAAATTCTTCTGAGGTGGAGTCTAGCAGAAAGATGACAAAAGAGAGAAATACAAAGCTGTTGTACACACTCTAACAAGAAAATGACATGAAAGGTTGACCTTAACATGTTTTGGATTGTAAGTATGTATAAACCTGTCTTTCTTTGACACTTTAGTATTTAAGTCGAGTTGTGTCTGTTGCTGACCTGCAAGGACATTCTGTGTATGATGTGATGTGTTATACATATCTATCCTAACTGTACCTGGATCTTCATACTTTTACTTTGTTGACTTATACTTCCCAATCCTGAATAAAATTGACTCTTGCATTGACATGTTAAACTTTGGAGTTATGTTTTCTAATATCGCTGTATGCGCATTCTTATGCTGCCCTACTTACAATGCATTCTGCACATGCACGCCCTAACAGTGTATTCACTTAATGGAAACTTTTCTTTAATTAGAAATCTTAGTTTGACTTGCCAGAAAATAATTTTTCGGAGAATCACGACTGGTGTCTTGGGGAGTCAGATGTTTAAAATGTATGTGTACGGGTGAAAGGTTAATTTCCTGCCACTGCAGATTTTGATTGATTAGCAGCACCGTGTTTAGCTGCGTAGAGCTGAACGTGTCTTCAGAAATGCGTCGTAGCTTCTCTTCGGGGGTTAAAACATTTGTATACTTGTAGCAATATGTAAAGGAAAATAGCAATACCTATGTTTGAATATTAAATGCAGTTTATATTGCAATTGCAATGGAGGAGACACGTGATTTAATTATACGGGGAAGAATTTTGCCAATTAGATTGGATTCGGATATCCATTTTAAACGTATCAGATTGTTGAAAAGTGGTACTAATGCACTTTGAAATCCTGCACTGTTCTTCTGTGCATAATATGTAATAAAGAGGGAATTGTCGGAAAATTATATAATGATAGTAGTAATAGAGTGGAAAACGAATGGTAGTTTAACTTCAGATGGATGGCTGGAAATGATTATACTTAGCTTCCTTTGGTGAAGAGTGTTCATGTGTAAAATTCTGACTGAGCTAGTCAGGATAAGTGGATAAGTGAGTAGACTTCCTGCAGCTCCCTTTTCATTTTTTAGTGAATCTAAATTCGTATTAGTTGTTCAACCAACTTTAAGTACATAATCATCTTCATTTTCCTTTTCAGATTTTTCAGCGTTCACGTTGAATTTTTGAGTAGCTTTGCATGCGCTGAAGGATTTGCGAAACTCAACGTTCTTTCATTGTATAAATTTAGCACCAGCTCAGCGAGTTTTTCTTGCAGTTACAGCGTAGGTACTAAAGGTATGTAGGAGCATGCACATTGGTATCAATAGAGAAGAGGATCAAATATACTTTTATAAACTAAATTATTGTGAGTAAATCACCCATAACCAACCTAGAAGTTTTGATGCAGACTATCCATTCAACAATGAACCTATGTGGCATTATGATAATTTTTAATCAATAAGCTTAAATTAAAATTATAAGCGGATGGATGAATTACAATTTTCATTCAATTAAGATGGGGAAAATTGCGAAATATATTTTCAAACAGTTAAAAAATAATTTTTTAATACTTAAAGGAATTAGATTGGATTTTTACTACAGTGCATTGCATTGCAATGCTTTCATGTTTTTAAGCGAATGCATCCATACAACCAAAACTCCCTACCCTACCCTGTAATAAATTTAGAGCATGAATTACAAAGTCGTCACAAACTTTGCTGCTTCCTACTTCACACTTACAATCATCTTTAAAAGCATTTTTCATACTTTCGCTAAATAATTGTGCATATGGAAGACTAAGCATGTAGTGCAACTGAAGAACAGTTTAAGAATTTAGAAGATTGTAGATGACAAGTTTGATAGAATGAATCGAATGCAAAAAGAGCTGTAAAGAGAATATTCATTTATAGGTTTATTTAAGTTTCCGAGAAGTGTTACACAATAAATACGAATGTTTTCTCATGTCTTATGCATATAACAAGCTAAATTACAGTTTCATCCTGTGGAAATCGTTAAAACAACATTACAACATTTGCATAACTGCGAATGAAGGCGGAGGGTGACTATTTTACTAAACTAAAGTACATGTTTGTGCTTTCTCAGCCAGTTTATGTTAACACTAGCTTTTTCTCTATTTGCGAAACATGCAACTGAATGCAAATATAGGAGGGACGCGAAAGAAAATTGAAATTAGTAGGACTTGATTGTGTGTTGTTAAATCTGGAGTGAAGGCTTATGCTTGAGTTCAGCTAAGCATGAATGAAGGATAGGGATTTTCGTCTTAAGAGAAATGTGTGCTGTGTGTGCCTGTGTTTTGCGTGCAGATAAGTGCAAATAAGGATTATAGTGGAGTAAACATGTATGAGTTGAATCAGAATCTCAAAACTAGTGAAGGAAAGAAAGGAAGGGGGTCGGGAAGCGATAATTTTTATCACAGGGGATTAAAATCCGTTTGATAAATGAGGAGTGATATGCCATTCATGTGACGCATTACACATTGAAAAGATATCCATCTCCCTCCTTCATGTTCTTACAATACCGTTCAGGCTTTTTGCATATAAGTGCTCACACACAGCACTTATACTTCATACTAACTATAAGTATATTAATAGCAGCAAAACTATAACGGAGTACATTCAAGAGTTATACTTTCAACTTGACAGAACTCAGAACTATATTAAACGCGCTGCACTGCCTGTATGAAATGTGTATCTACGTACTGTACGTACCTATATTATAAATCGTAGTATGGAAGCTCGCTTTTTGTGACGGAAAGCTGTTTCGTTCAATGTAAATATAGAGACAGAGCTAAAGCTTTAGCTTTATTGAAATCGCGTTCTAATTTACTTTAGGCAATAAAGTGTGTATAGCCTGACTCTAAATAATTGATCTCTCTCGTGTCTCCAGCCTTTAATGAGTTTCTTTTGACCTACATGGAATATTGTGCAATGCCTTCACAATAGCCGCTTATACAAGAGTGAGCTATGAATAGCTCTCTACTACATCACATTCATGAAGATTTTGCATAGAGTCTTACTTAGGTAGGTATTGTTATGGTTGCTCCTACCTAGTAGACCTGTATAGCTTCTTGGGCTGAGTGAGTTGATATTACACTGCATTTTACCACACCACAAAATAACTTTAACAATAGCCCGTTGTGTATTGTCCTGACTTTCTTAAGGAACCAGAATAAATTGCTAAAATTCAGTTTCCTTCAATTTCAGCTATTTGTATGTAGAAGAAGTAGTCGTAGTGAATTCTAGCTTAGGTAGTCAGGTACGTAGTTCCAGTTCTCCCAACAACTGGGCTGTATTATACCACTGGTATGGCATCAGCATCCATTGATTTTCATCCAGTGCTATAGTCTGGTCTGTGTTGTCTGTTTGTTTGTTCGCATTGAAGATCTTATTAAATAGTTGGGAGCATCCATCTTCCTCTTGTTGATAGTTGTGGCACGTTAAGCTTAGTTGAGTCAGATGAAACCTGAAAGGTAATGTCTGTCCGTAGCTACATAAATGTATATTACACCTAATGTATATTATTATAGCTGAATTCGGTTTTCATAATCGAACTGTATTAGTAGTTCTAGTAGAGCGGAGCATGACCCTACTGTTGGTCGGTCAGTCGAGAATTTAATCCCGTCTTGTCTCATCTGACAGCAGAACGGGTTTTTTCTTTTCTCGCTCACTCTATTCATTTTCATTCAATGCAAGCAATGTGAGCTTTGTGTTGCCAGTTTGCCAGACACGGACTCGACTCTCTACGATTGACTATAATCATTTCATATACAACTGGATTAGTAAAACGTATATTTTATTTGCGTGTAATGTGTATATATTATGGGGGTTTGATACACACGTATTTATTAATAATAATAATAATTTATTAATCAAAAAGTTTCACTTCGCAAGGTTTTTACACTTAATGATATAAGAATAATGATTCAGGTTCATGTTAACTAATTGCGTAATGAATGACATATTTT
>JABASD010005160.1:0-13165 GCA_019776165.1 Pogonognathellus flavescens | reverse complement strand
TGCTTGTTGTTTGCACTCATAAATGAACTACTCCCCCATCTGGGGATTTGCCCCGTTGGGGTGTGACCGCGCCGTGCAGCGCACGGGCCGTTTTCTAGTACTTTATATAGTCGTGGAAACTCATTCATACATATTAGATAATACAATATACGTACATACAATCATATAATGGCTTTTAAAAACCCACTATCTGTACTACTCCGTACTCCTACTACTACTGCTAATGCGACTACACAAGGATTGCATTTGGTAGGAAACTTTGGCAAAGTTGTGTGTAAAAGTGTAAGCAGACAGAGAAATGCCATAATGTCATGCCAATGCAATGCCACGCTCATGTTTCTCCTGTAAGGGTCTCCGGGGCGTCGTTCACAATCTATTTTATAGACCTGTATGAACTCTCTGTTGAGGAATTCAATCCGACTCTTTTATTACGAAGCAAGCGGAACCTACTTAAAATATGGATGGAATAATGCAACACAATAGACTATGCAAGGCGGCGAGACATGCTAAACGAGTCAAGCTAAGTGAAGATGAGGGATCTAGTAATGCAAAGTAAAATACATAGCAGTGTAGGTATATACTGTCGTATATAGATAGCGTAATACATTGCTAATGCACCTAGGTAAGTCATTTAATGTAATGTAATGGCAAAAGGGTGAACATAGTGAAATAACAAGTTTATACGCTAATACATATAATGTGTACGAAGACAATCTGTACGCAGATAGTAGGAATAGCAACAATTGGATTTCCGGCTAAGCGTAAGTAACAGAAAAGCTGAGTAGGTAGTTGTATACAGAACTAGTAGGGAATAGCTACTACTACTAGTACTGTTAACGCAAATACAAGTGCGATTAGTGCTAAAGTTTTATTTGTGTTACAGTATTAACAAATGCTAATTAAATTAACGTTTACTACTATCTAAAGTTTACTACTTACTACTATTGGATATCTAAACCTGGGTAATTCCAAACAAACACTTTGGGGGATCACATTATATTTCGACGGAAATATGAGTAAGTATCACGTAATGAGAGAATTGGATTATTGTGCACGCTAGCATTAAGCTGCAATACACTTTTTATATACGCATAGGTATTTTATGCTCTTACAACATTATTTAGTAAATTATCGAAATCGGAGCAAATAAAAGAGAGGGACCTAACAATATTCACAGAAGATATTTAAGTAAAAGGACAAATAAATGTGTAATGGTACTTAATTCTTTACTTTTTGGTATGTAAATTAAACACGAAAGAATAATTTACAGTTGTATGGGCGGCTGTATGTAGTAAATCGTTGAGGCGACAATTAACCGAATATTTTTAGTCCTCAACCACAGAGATCTGTTACTTTTGTAAGGAGTATGGTGATTGCACCACCGAATGATTAAGGAATGTATATTATCTATGCATTATTTATAGTATGTATATGATTAGGTATATTAATAGTGATATGTAATGATGAATAATGTTTAATGATGTAGGTTACGTGAGGTAACACTTAGAGGTAACACTTAAGGATAAATAGTATGGAATCAATGTATAAGGCTTATAAACGATGAATAGTTAACGAATGTCAAATTGTAATGAACCAACATGAATGTATAAATGTTCCCTTGTTCACCACTGCTGTATAAAGGGAATTCGAGTAGGCTTCCTTGGTCACTTTCCAGAGTCACTCCGACGGGGAACCTCTGCCCGATCTTATATTGAGAGTAATATTAAATTGAGAATTATTTTGGCGTAAATAAAAAATCGTATCAGCCAACAAGAGAATCACATCACCCCTAGTCTAGCAACGGACATCTTACTGTACCATAAATCCATCACTGCATTTCACAGAAAGAGATATAATAAATTAACCCAAACAACCAGTTACGAATTCACTGTTAGATTCTTTAGGAATTAGGAAACCTTGGTTCCAGCATACTTATCTAACCATGGACAGCATCCCGGGTTTTCTTTACACTGTATCAGTTTAATAAATGATATCTTACTTGTTATACCATTATACAAATTCTTCGAGAAATAAAAGGCTGCTCCTGTATCTAAATACAGTGAACTCTCGTCAATTAACAGCTTTGTGGGTATTATGGTTTTCCTTGTTTTCTTATTCTTTAGAATACTGACAATATTATATTTCATTGCAATTACTTTTTATGATTCCCAGTAAACAACAGCAAAGCATCAATTAACTGGTCGTACATTATCGTGAAGAAAATTAAGTCTTTTTAAAAGGTTGAAATACTCAAAAGTCTCCCCCATAATTTGTGGTTTGCTACCAATGGAATGTATGTAGTGCTTGTACTGTAATACACATCCACATAAGATGAACGGTAGCTCAATTTTAGAATTCATGAGCTGAACTGCTTTTGTCTCCTCGTAAACTGACAATACGAAGTCGTTTTCACTTACAACAGCATAAAAATCAAGAAAATACGATTCTAAGCTACTTGAAACACAACAATAAAATTTGATTTATTGAAACTCAAGTTCGCAATTAAAATCTTAGCACGGAATTGCGAGTTTGAAAGTGTGTTACCATCAAGTGTAATATTCATACATAGAACTGGAAGAACCACTTGCTATTATTCAGTTGAGTGTATGTGTTCTCAGAATACATACAGTTGGTAAATTGGACACTAAAGAATAATGAGCATTGTAAAACATTACACATGAATTTTGTACACACCACGTGATTTTAAAAGGGTTAGAAAAAAGCTAAGCCAGAAGTAGAAGTAGTCAACTTTCATTTGTAATTCATTGCCATCATTACAATGACAGAGGCAAGTCATTTCTGAAAAGATTAGTGGCAATTAAAATCGAGTATAATTATGTAGGAGTGTAGTTGTGAGTTATATAGTTGAAAACGACACGTGTCTCTTCTTTTAGTTAATGTGGCCTGAATGGATTTCTTGGTTTTGTTCTTGAGATGTGCTCTTTCCCCCTTAGCTCTTTCTTCACCACTTCACAATGAAATTATTACTATTAGTTTGATTTCACGGTGTTTTTCCTTTGTCATTATTTCTGGCTAATATTATTACGTATCGCTGAAAGGTTTCTCCTACCTACTGCTGATAAGAGTTAGTTCACGACTCTTTTTAACGAACGAAGTTACGATAAAGTTAGAATTGAACGAACACCAGCAGATACCAAAATATATTATTGTGCAGATAGATAGTATAATGTAAGTAGCAGATGATACTACAAAAGTATATACTCCAAGTGTCTTTGTGTATCTGTAATCTGTAGTATACCTATACTTCATATTTATTATTACACGCACAGGGTAAGTGCTATTGTACAGTATATTAGTAATAAGTCGTTTCGAGATAGGTACAGTTTGTTTCATCTTACATTCGAAATCGTCCATAAAAATTTCCATTTTCTCTTCACCGCTGCATTTGAAAACAACTGACAAAATTGTTTATCATACACCAACATACACCAACATACACCAACATACACCAACAAGATTCCTATTTGATGTAATGTTGTCCCAGGCTAAACGGGAAGCGTTACAAAACCCGTTGTTTTCAGTAATTTTCCCTTTCTTTCGTAAGAAGAACTCAGTGCGCTAGAAAGACGGTTAAATGAATTAGGAAGTATGAAATTTTGTTTAATTGCGTATTTCATCTAAAATGTTTCGAAATGAAAGCCAAAAGTGGAGACATATTGGAAGAGTTTTCTTTTGGTGCTTGAAAGCTTTCATTTAGTGTAGAAATGTAGAAGTAGATGAGAAGAGCTACTTACATCGATTGCTTCAAATATTGATTTCGTGTTATATATACATACACAAACTTCACACATTATTGCTTTGCTTCTCACGGTCAGTTTTTCTCAGAATAACATGAGGGTACATATACATAGGTAACTTTTGCCACAGTACATAAAAATCAAGTGTTAAATGCTTAAAACAGATTATCTACTAACTCTAGGTACTACTTACATCTACTACAAATGCAACATGCATGTGCACGCTCTTCTAACTAGCAATAAGTGTACCTGCACTTCAATTGTACTGTAGATGTGCATGTTGCACTTTAACTTGAGCAAACAATAAGGACAAGACTGTCTATAATAATATTTACATGCATTATGGCTTCTTCTAACAAAATATTAGTTAGTTTTGTGTTGGCAGAATATTTTGTACGCAAAGATCAACACGAAACAGTGCATTATGTCTATGTCCGTGTGACGTTTCATACTTTTCCCAGAAGTAAGCTGCCAAGCTATAGCTATGACTTATTCGGAATGAAATAGCATTTCAGCCACTCTATTATATTCTGTTAGTGGTTTGTTGGCTTTTGTTTTTGTTTTCTCTTTCTTGTAGTATCAAGAACAGAGCTATTGATAAATGGAGAGTCATAATCAAAGGAATACACCATATAATACTGTATTATATTATATCTCATGTTGAAGATTGTTGAGAGATTGAGATTCCACCTTGGAGGACATAAGAGTACATGGCGTGAGTAATAGTGCTCCCTGCATCGTGTCGTAGCGTAATACAATCATTTCTATCTGGGTGAAGTGAAAGCAGCCAAGCAAAGAAAACCAAACCAGAGAGGAAGACTGGAGAGCAAGTTAGTGTCTTTTATCAAGTTAAGGCTAACTTCAACTTCAACCTGAATCCACTACAGGCTGCTTCAAACACGACGATGATGAGAGTCACATCACCGTCTACCTACAGAAATACTGCCTCTATATATACAGGACAAGAGTACATCGCCTGGAAGACCAAAGTCGAAGAAGACAACTACTAGTAGTCTTATGACGACGACAATGACACTGTGTACATACATAGTACACACACACACAGGAGTAGAGGTAGGTATCTTTACTTAGGTTGACTCAACGCTTTCTACTTCTCGTCTGCTATTAAATGTACTTAGGATATAGGCACTAACTACCAAAACGAGAAATCCTGTTCTTTATTCTGTTCGATCTTCTTTTCTACTCAAACTGTGGATGGAGTATTGTGTACTTCTCGTCTTCGTCTTATTCTCGTCTGCAACGAACAGTTCTGTGACTCATTTCCACTAATTCCCAGTTTCACCGCTTCCGCTCCGAGTGACATTGCAATTCCCCGAGGGTCTCATAACTCTCCAACGTAGAGGTCCTTATGTGAATTCCTCTAAAGCACAACCATGCCATAGTAGTAGAAGAGGAGTAGTAGTAGTAGTACTGCTAGAGAAACTCCGTTCGTTTTTTCCCTACCACCGCACGACTCAACGATCCAAGTACCAAACTACCAATATCTGTACACAACACGACGACGAGAAAATAAGAAGAGAAACTCGTGTCACTTGGTCTTACATACATACGAGGACAAATAATGCTACGGGTAGCTTGGCATTCATCTCATATCAATTGTCAGCCCACGTGTGCATCTTTCTTTACTATTACTACTTACAGCATAGCAGTCTTTCACTACTACTAGAATTACTATTTACTATTACTATATATATAGGCTATAGACATAATCGTACGTTTGTAATGGTGTAGTATGTACCTTTCGGTAATAACACTCGCGTCTTGCATCTCTTGGCTCTGTGCAAGCCAAGAATCTGCATTCTGCAGATACTTCCTATTTTTACTGAAAGCTCATAATCTGTCCAAGAGATAAGTTTGTCATAACATCATATCTTCTCCAATCTGTCTTCTGCATTCTGCTTATTCCAAAGGCAATTATTCTTTGAAATAATCAATGAAACTTTAGGCAAGAAAGCTATATCAAGTGTAAAGCTGGGGTTGCTATTATCTGTGGAAATCTTTAATGTAGAATTTTGATGTGTATAAATAGAAACTTGTATGGCAGATAAAATATCAGAAAATGACGAATTAGACCACATTGCAATTTTGAGGGTTAGAGAGGTGTTAGAAAAAGTTGTTTACTAAATATTAAACTGCCACAGGAGATAAGAGTGTGAATTTAAAGAGAGCTACGATCTACGATTGCCTTGTATCGCTGAGTTGACATGTAAGATGTGTATAAGCGTAAGACGCAATAGTACTATACGGGAAATGAAGGAATGACATTTTAAGTGGGTATTTAAACGCATACATCACTGAGTATTAAATCAGAACTCTGTATATACATTTTAAAATAACATACAACTAGCAAAGCATGTGTAGAAAATCACTCAAACTCTCATCACCAACGATATTTTTTTAAACTTGCTTATAAAACCCGAAATGTGTTGGAATATGGACTTTCATATCATGTTCAGTTTGCTGATTCTATGTGGTACTTAGTTATTTCAATATACTTTTATTCATAGCCATGCATACATACCTTGTCTAATTTCAATTTGTTTGTCTTTACTTCACAATTACAAACTCGTCCTATACTATTGGAGTATTAGACCTTCAATAATAACTGCGTCATTAGCAAAAAATCATTGCAAATAGCGACTCAGGCTTAGCCAAAATTATAATTCTACTCTTTAAAGGTATACAAGTATGCTTAGGATGTAATTTAAAGGTACAGTACTATTTCGAGTATGTAAGTGTACAATGTACATTCAAAGTGAATTACATGTCATTAAGGGTACAAATCTACCGTATATTAGGTAAACCAGAAACCTGCTGCTAATTAGCTTATTATTTTGATTTGTGGAACAATTTTATTCAAATATCTGTACAATTATTTCTCATCCCAAAAACATACCTAAGCATAGTTAAAATTCAGTACATAAGTAAGTAAGTCTTAATTTGCAAGTAAAAAAATCTTAACTGAATCGTTCAAAGGTAAAGAAGGTAAATAGTAGTGGTAAGACTCCATAAAACTGCACGTATTTATACTTCAGCATATTGAAACTTTGATATTGAAAGCAATTTATAATTCCTACCACACATTTAAGGCAAAAATATGCAATGCAATTACCTTCATCTTCTTTTAAGACCAAACTATCATTTTGGTTAAAGACACAGTTATTGCACTTGCTATTACTGATGACAAACCAGACAAACTTATTATTTCTGTTCTTTGTATTTTAGCCATTAATAAAAAATATTTCATGCAAAACTCTACTTTTAAATTTACTCTCGAGAAGCAGAAAAACTGAAACTCTCATATCGTAGAGGCTTTTACGCTAAATAGCAATTAAACTTAGGTTAAAACTATTCATTAACTTTATTATTCACAGGTGAAATAAAGATATGGAACGTTACGGTGGTATAGCTTCAATATTGAAATTTCTGTAGTGTTATTTTGTGTTTCTACGTATTTCTGAAAGTACTTTAAAATTCAAAAATAGAATTCTAAGACATGTCTCAGAAATATAAAACTCACATAGTTGCTGAAATGAAATGAATGCAAAGTATGAAAATCTCTCTGCTGTTATGCTTCATCATGTCATCTTATGTCTTGGTGATTCGCAAGACTTGTAACTTCCATCTTCGTGCAGAAGCCATGATCAAACTCTGACGTAGATAGAAGTCTCCTCTCTTTGTGTGATCAAACCGCAACAGAACGCCGCTTGGTTACCCTGCTGATATACATACCCTGCATTTATATGCCATCACAAATTCATTTTATGCAAACATCAAAGCATCCAAGGAAGATTTGTGAACAAATGATATTCCGTTTTATCATTGAAAGAATGAAGTACCTGCACACTTAATGAGCAACCGATGCTCAGATTCCTTTCTGATCTATATATAAATAAAAATTAATGAGCAAAACTAAAAATTGTTGTATTAAGCAGCTTACTTTAAGTAGCCTTGTATATAAAATTATACGTAGGAATTACGTAAAAATATGTGGAAAACCTGGAGATAATAACTAAAATTCTTTGGCAATATCTAGAATGTTATATAAGAGTAAAAATAAGTGGGAGCCCTAAAAATAATAGGTGAAATTCTTTTGTAATATTCAGAATTCAGAATATTATATAGCCAAGTAGCTAATTATGCGCATATAGATAATACAGTAGTATTTAAGTTTGAAACTGTTGTTCATTGTTCATAGCTTGGTATTATTGTTGTACCTATGTAAGAATTTAATTATACAAGTAGGTTTTATAAAAGTTTCTTTCACATACAACGACAAATAGTAGGTACGTATGATTATTAGTATGTAGACAGTAGACAGTAAAGGAAAATATAGTTCAAAGAATTTCTTCAAAGCCATGGTATATTCATAGAATATCATCTACAAAAGAGTAGATGGTAGTGTTCAACCTGGCAGTATCTGTATATATATGTGGGAATTGAAATTGAAAATGTATGTGAATTGAATCGACGCAGAGTCAGTTGAAAAGGGAATTTGGTTGTGGCACAATAGAGACGACGAAGGAATAGTATAAGAGAGATCAACGAGGCAAAAATGCTGAATATGTTGCAGACTCAGCCGAACGAAAGCCGCCTTGTTACATAATGGACATAGAAAGATTATAATGTAGTACCTACCTAAGTAAGTAAAACAGCTCGGCTCCCTTCTAACGAATGACATGGCATGACAAGAAAAGACAAGACTGCTCTAATAATGCCCTAATATCTATAATTTGTGAAGAGTTACAAAAGCAGCCCCTATATGCATCAAAAAATCACTTTTCTTACACGTACACCAGTCGTGATAAGATACATAGAGACTACTACTCTTCCTGTAGCAAAAAGAGTCTTCACAAAATATAGCGTAAGTACAACCATACACAAGAGCTGCCTCTGCGTAGGTATATCTGTAAAATGTAAAGCTGCTGCTGCTGTGTACGCATAAAATGTCACTCATTCATGTACATGACAGTTTTCTACCGTGTTCTCCTGTATGATTACTATTCTGCTCTTCCTTCCGTCGTCCAAGCTGAAATAATAATAAAACTCACAATCAACTGAACTCAACGTTGCTCTCGTGTCTCGTCGAGCCTTGTCACGTTGTCACACATGCAAAAATACGTACGAAAACATACTCGCCATCCTACAAACACATGTGGATACGCGAACAACTATATAGTCAAAAGCACACGACAGTAGTAAACCACGTCACCTGTTAGTCGTCTTTACTTGAAAGCTCAGCATGATCATAATATTATTCGTGTTGAAGCTAAGGTGTCTTTACTCATTCCTTTTCCTTTATTTTGATATACCAGTAGTCGTAGTACTATTTACTATATGTATAACTTATGTAGTTTAGATATAGAAAAGTAGAGAAAATACATATTGTAGATTACTAGAATTAAACTGAACATGCCGTTAAACAGTTTGTACATTTATGTGAACCCTTTGTATGTATATGCATAATAAAGTATACTATACGGATGGGAATAATTTAGGCTGAAAATGCTAAGAGATAAGCAAAGTGAATTTAATTTTTGTTTCTTGTGCGTTTTCTACTGCATATGTAGCAGTTTGCTAGCTGGAACTACTATTGCTTAGGAAGACAAAGTCGAATAATATAGTTGGTTTGTTTTCTTTGCCTCATGGCTTTCAACTCTTAATGTTGACACATGCTCTTCAGATAAGCTGATGTTGATGCTTGCTTACAGAGTGATGGTGATTAGAAGGTTTGGTTTGCTTATGTCAATTCTCCTGCTTTCCAAGCAATTTCATATGCTTCACTTACTTTTTGCTTACTTAGTTAGCAGCCTGCAATTTATTCGTTCGAATAATTGTCTACACTTTATACATCTACGTTGCTACTTTCCTTGTCTCCATGTATATCTTTTCTGTTGCTTGCATGTATATAGAAGGTTCTAAGGTTGAGAACTTCCAATTTCAGGAATTGCTACGAAATCCCAATTTCATACAATTCATTATAACAGACATTACGCAATCTGAAATTACATTAACAGATAACAACTTGATGTTTACTCAATCTGAAATGCGGAATTAGAAATAGCTATGTTTGCAAAATTTATGAAGGAATTCATTTTCGTGCTATAGAATTGAGTAATGATGTCTGATTCGAATCTGTTCTCTCATACAATCTATTTTAGCGTATCTATTATGTAGGTACCTACACGATTATCTGTGTGTGTATTTTTGCATTTCGTGTGTAGGTACCTACTCACGAATGTATAACCGAAACACAAATTCTGTGTATTATTACCACAGTAATATTTAACTATTCAATTTCATGACAGTATAGGTACTGCGATAACATTTCATCGGATGACCACACAAAAGCAATTTTCCGAATGGTTTTTCCAGTTAATTCTACCTCCATACATATAAAATAAAGTTATATATAGCAGAATGAAACGAATTTGAAGAAAAAACTGTCCTTTTCAGTCCTCGCCATTTTGACTAGGATTTCTGAGTAATTCCATAAAAAATCATGAGATCAATTGCAGACGGCGGTGTTACCTTAGCAGGTAAGGATAAATAATGCAAAAGTCAAATAAATCTTTCACCTGACAATTGGAAAAGTAAGAAAACAACTTGTTCGTGCAGTGCACGACGATGTGAAATTCACATTCAATTCAGCTCAGTCAGTCAGTAGATATCCAAGCAATTGCATTCGGCTATATATGTTTGTATACTCACACAGAGAGACGCTGAAGAAGGAAAACTTCTGTTTAAAGGGAAGTGTACATATATCTATATAAAAGTATATTCGAGAGAAAGAGAGAGAGAGAACAGAAGGCAATTCTACGCCAATAAGGAAAGTTAGCTTTGACAACTATGTAATGCACACAACACCATCGCATCAGCCACTACTACTCGTTCTATTTCCAGCAACATCTAGGCTTGTGGTGATTTTCTCCTTTTACACAAACACCAACTACACAGAATCAATAGTGGATTTAGGCTCAGCTGCATGTGTGTACGTTCATTGTCGTGTTGTGTTTGCGACAGAGAGACCTGTTGTCTGATAATAATGAATTGAATATTTTGTGATTGGACGCACACGCGAAAACAATATGAACCTCCGTAGGAATTCAATGTATTTCTTCATTTACAATGTTCGCTTCTTTCATCCGTTCGTATATACAAAGACTAATCCACAATGTAATGGCTATACATAAAGTAGCTCTCAATATTACCAGGGATTCCTCATATTTTCCTCAAACTTTCATGGGGTTCACTAAACTTTTACTATTAGCTTCAATCTATTGTTTACTCCAACATGTTGTTCACACAACATGTTAGATTAGCTAACAGACATAAACATATCAATAACTCTATAGCATAATTCAATTCATTGCTTTATTACTAGTCGCACAAAAGTATCTGCGGTCTCCCCCAGAGGACGGATAGGAATCACATAATAGAGTAAATTTTTATATAGAACACTTACAACGTTATTAGAATCCGACTTCATTTCGTTTAAAGATATCTGTGCATTTTGTCAAAAGTTGCACAGAAGGGAAATGTCAAAGGTCAATTGAAATATATAAATACATAAAAATGACATGAATTAGTATAAAGATAGTTTGATGTAGTATCATACAAAATTGCGTGAGTTTGTGTACCTACTGCTAAAATTGTGATCAACGGAATTATCATAGATTATAATACATTATAGGTTTTGTTCGGTAATAACAATATATACTAGCTGCAGGGAAAAGCGAAATAAATACCATACCGCAGCAAAGTAAATGCAGGTTGTATTTACTATTTATATAACATTTAGGTATACTACATTGAAAAAGTTATATAATACACAAGCGTATATATGTATTACAAGCAAAAGCTTAGGAATACTATATACTTTCTCAATGGTATACTATGCTAATTAGTAAACTGACTTATGTAAATATTTAGTTGTTTTGAATTTTGTTGCTGAAAATAATCTTATCTTATTCGAGGGAAAACCGGTGGACTTGTCTTACTGTTATTTATTTATCGATCAAAGTTGATTAGCAATATCCATCAGGACACAGGATATTATTACTACATGTCCAATTGTATCATTTACGCTAGAATAAATTGAAAGTACAGTTTATAAATTGAAACACGTATTCAAATGGCTTGTTACATAGCTGTTTCCGTACGAAATTGTGTAGCGAAGTCCATTCAAAAGAGGATGTCAAAAATTTGTGACATACCTAATATAAAAAAGCATACACTTAATAGAGGAAATGATGTAATATGTCGATGTGAATTGTAAATACGAACATCTTCAATTCAAGTACAATTTCCGGGTAAATCTCATTCTCGTGCAGATAAATGCATACATGACTACATTTGAATTTAACTCCATCAAACCCCAAATCGAGTGAGTACATCGTCCTTCCAAGTGAAAGCACGTCCACGTCCACATCTATAGTTTTTGCCCAAGGCGAAATCTGTTTATGCCATTCCACTCTGATTTCACATCATTCTGGTCGTTTCGACCAGTTTCCTGTCCAGTTACCCGGCGGCTATGAAAATGTACTTTTTCTGTCTTTCCGATCAGCTCTGATTAGCTTGAGGCGGCAAAAGGCTTTTACTTTCTATAAATCCTATACGTAAAAGGTAACCGTGACCATCTGAACAAGAACATCCGTTCAACAGAAAACCCAAAACCGATGAAATTCTACTGTCCTTATATTACTTGTACTGTACTTATATTGTGCATATACATAAACCGGGCGAGTCTGCATGGAAAATTATAATATTATTTCCTCTATTCGTTTCCTTCTACATAAAATGTATATTACACAACGTTACTTTCATCTGGCAAAATGGTTTATTTGTTATAAAGTACCTAAATTACTTTTATATACTGTAAAATGTTTCAGATGTTTCTGTGCAGAGGTTATAGAAGTTTTACCACATACTAGAAATGTATAAATAAACCGAACCCGGAGAAATATACAGCAATACTGGCAATGAGAGAGAGATAGAATGCAATTTGATGTGCTACTACATCCTGAACATCCCAACTCTAACTGAGATTGTTACTTGACCATACTTTGACAGGATTCAAGTGTATTAGTGGACAAGAACAGGACAGGTTTCAAAAAGTTCACATAAAAACGGCGAGCACTTGTCATACTCCTTACACTTCTAGTATCGCAAGGCACATCTCCCTCGCTTTAACTCTCTTTCTCTCCTCATATGTTCTCATTGTACCTAAAATAGTGCTGCTTCTACACTGCTTCAAGAGAAAACTAACCTAAAACCGAATGCAATATGTTCTGTTGTACTTAGACAGATAGGAATAGAGTTTTGAGAGTAGAATGGTCGTAGGAATTTACTTATTAATAAAAGCAACGTATGTGTAGAGAAAAGTA